>BJCM01206786.1:0-23780 GCA_018326385.1 Flaveria bidentis | reverse complement strand
ACTATTGCTAGCCTGGCGACGTCTTAGATCTTTGGGCCTGACAAGCCTATTTGGTGCTAAAGTCGATGTATTGCCGACTCCTGATGACGTATGCTTGTTCATCATGGGAACCAAGTACACTTAGCCAATTTTATATACTTGTAATCAAGTCGAGGTTTGGTTGTAACTGTATGTGTTCTATAAGCTTGCTAACTCGTAACCAAGGACATGAATTGCTACTTGTAACCCTTTTATATATATACCTATATGCGTGTGTTTAAAACATGGGAACTCACCAACTTTATAGTTGACCCTTTATTTTTAACATGTTTCAGATTTACTACTTGAAGATCTTCTTGTATTCATATAGAACTTGGACCTAGTTTAAATTAAAAATCTTATGTTTCTGTTTGTATCTTGATTGTTTTGTAATTACTTATTTGTCTTGTAATGTTTAATGAATAATGACATTTAATATTATTTCAACTTAATTAGTTCCATGTGCTATGAGCAATCGTCTCCCATTCATCCGCCCCGATGATTGCGCCGTCGGTCGGGGTGTGACAATGTATTTTTCAATTATTTTATAAAATAGTAGTTTTGTGGGATGGAGTCTATTTTGGTGTGTTTTGGTTGATTTTGTAGGTGTATTCAGTTAGAAAAGAAGAAAAAGACTTAAAATGAAATATTATTAAAAAAGAAAGAATGTTGAATTTTAAAAGATGCAGGAAAATTCCTAAGTTTAGGAATTTTTATTGAAGATGATTATCTCCAGAATTTTATGAAGATATGAAACAATAAAGCCTAAAATATGGATATGCAAGTTAAAGAATGATAATAAATAGAAGATGGCTTGGAAAAATTAAAAGGGGAGATCTTGAAGACAATATTTTAAGGAATCAAGTTTAAAAAACAATGAGTAGCAATATCAATTTAACTTCTTTTTCTTGGGTTTCAATTCGTAAGTTTTATTTTATTTTAGTTTTGATTGATATAGTCGTCATGTCAGGCTAGAACAATCTTTGATTTCAACATTAAGGTTTAATTTCTATAATTTTGGTTTGAACATATGTGAAGCGATTATGAGATGTTTTATTTTGATGGTTTGTTTGTTTGATTCTTGATCTTAATCCGGTATATATATTAGATTGTTAATAAAATTGGTCACTTTATTAATTTATCTACTAAAGTTTTTCAATATTTAAAACCCTAATTAAGTTTTGATTTTTGATATAAGGAACAATTAACGGTTTAAGTTTGTCTATAAGTTCATTCTCGTTATAGAATCACACAATCTAGTTAAGCATACCGAACGGCGTGTGTGTTTAATTATAATCGATACTTCTATCGTTGCAACCCGCACACTAAGAACCGAGTGGCGTGAACTTAGAGTAGCGTGTTGGCTCCAATCAACGAATTGCGATTGATTGGGCATCAGATAGGGTGGATATCCGAACGGCGTGATGTCTAGTATCGATACAAATCATTAATTGAAAATAATCATTGCACCATAATCGTTAACGTAAGCCAAATCGAGTAAAGGAATTACCTTAATGTTGGAATTAGTCTTCATATTTGAATTTATTTCATAATTTAATTGACGTTTTCAATAATCTCTTTTTCATAATTAAAAAAAATACAAAAATGTCAATTTTCGTTTTTCCAGCAGAACCTTAACACGGTTGCATGAAATTTTATTTACAGATTTGACACGGACGTGTTAGCTCATTGGCATTTTTCTACCTTTTGAAATTTACTTTTAGTTTTAGTTTTAGTTTTTAATTAAAACATCCACCTTCCTTAGTTCATAATCAATCAAAGTAATTGTGCTAAAATATTTTTGAAATAAAATAATTGACACGTATTCTTGAGGACATGAACCCTACTTCCGCTCATACTTTTCTTAGTGTGTGTGTGACGGTAGGTTCACATTATAATATTTTATTTGTTGGATTCGACAAACAACAGTGGTGACTAGTGTTGGGTAGGCGGTCGTGGAGATGGGACTGATTGCATGTCTAGCAAGCGTTTTGTCGTTCCCTTTGTCGGATCCCATCTTCCACTGGCCGATTATCTCGGTGATGGTCAACATTTCCTCAGTTGAGGCTTCCTGGTTGTCGTTTACATTTTGTTTCTTCTATACTTTTCATTGTGAATTCGGCTGTGATGTAGCTCTTCCATTTGGCGTGGTAGCGTATGTTACAACCATGTTAGAGATCTGAGCCTCCACCGATCAGATTAATCAAACTTTATGTTTTTGGGTTTATGTGGGTTTACGTTGTGTTATCTTGAGTTTGACTAGATGATAGCAACTATTGTTGAACATTTGATAATGTTATGGTTTTGGTTGATGGTTATAATGATTCCTACTAATAGGATGGTTGTGATGAATCCGAGAAAGAATTTCATTGTCTTGGCCTGGCAATCATGTTTGTTGTGTAGCCACAACGAGAAAGCCGATTTGAGCCAATTGTTGAAACAACGGATTCTAACATTCAATGTATACGTTATGTGTGATAACTGAATCAAATCGTGTCAATTGTTGTGTTGAGCATTCGCGCAACACGCAAGGTAGAATCCTCCTAGTTACGTTTAAAAACAAATTCTTTTTCGTTTGATTATTCTTTCATCCAGAAAGCCGGCACTCTTGACTAAACTTGAAATAAAAGAATCTTGAAATAGTATAGCATATCGACTTCAAATTTAATTATGTATAAAAGATCTACGAGATATTTACATTTTTTCTTCTATTTGACATTAGAATCGGATCAAAGACGTCAATTAGTGTTATGTCGTCGCCTTTAAACTGTCAACTTATGGGTTGTACATTAACTTATTTATATATTTGCTTTTTTATAACTTTAAAATAACAATTTTTTTATATATTGTGTTGCTTCTATTCAATTTTATTTATATTTTGATATTCTTATGATTTTGTTAGAGCATTAAGAGTGAATTCTTTTAGATTATATGAATGTGTTTCTTATATTATATGAAATAAGTTTAACTGTTTAATTGGTTGTGAGTAGATGAATAATAAAAAATTACTGTTCATTTGTATATTTGTGAAAATATTGTTTAATTCTTACTAATTTATTAATATTTTTAAAAGTGGTTGTAAATATAAGAGAGTGAAAAATAGTATTGATAAAAATATAAATGTATTATTTAATTGAAAATAAGAAAGAAAAAAAATATTTTTTTAATATCTTCCTACTCTAATAAAAATGTAAATGAGTCTTCCACGTGTCGGCATCACATTTATTCTCATCATTTCACGCTTTTCTCTCCTAATAAATAACCACACTAATTACTAATAATATTATTTATTTTTTTTTTACATTATAATTAGTTTTTTAATAAATTAAGAGAGATAACTTTTTATTAATGTTATTTTTATAGAGATAGTTGTTTATTAAATATTTTATTCTAAAAAATCAACCTATTTTTACATAATATTTTAAAATTGATTTTTTAAAGTAATTTTTTTATAAAACAAAAGTAATTAAAATAGAGAGTTATAGTAAGAAATTTTTAAAAAATGAAGAAATTAACATTATTTTAAAACAATATGTTTATTTTATAATTTTAATCATATCATGTCTTAGTCTATCTTTTTATAATTAATAATTTTTATTTTACTTAATATTTTATTTATTAAATTCGTGTAATACAAAAATTTATTAAAACTAATAATTATATAAATAAATAAAAAAATCCACCGTGAGTACTCTTACTTCTTTTAAGTATAGCAGCTCCTGTATTAAATATGATATAATGGATGTAAATTGTCAAACGCGTTATGTTTAACAGCTAACACTGAAGTTATGTTTAACAACTAGTATTGAAATGTGACAGAGATATTTTATGGATGTCCAATCAATAGAAAACAAAATTAGGAAACACTCATATCATGTGAGCATGATTAAAAATTAAAAAAGATGCAAGATTCTGTGTAGATAACATCTTATATGCCATATTTTTTCAAAACAACTGTGCAATAAAACATTCATACGTACAAAAATTTAAAACTATCGATTGTTTTGCACAATTTAAAGGTATAAACGTAACAGGTCGGATCGGGATTTACATCTAATTTCACCGGTTTGTGAAATAAGTCAACGGTGTTGACCATGTATTTTTGCGCATTGCCCGTCAGTATGTCCATGCAGGGTTCATACTTCCACGTTTAACGTGTCACATACATGTCCATTGTCTAAAAATGTTTTTGGTACAAATCTGTCACACACTAGCCGTATTCTTAATGCCCATGTGTGCATCTCTTTCCGGTCATTGAAGCTTCAAATTAGCACATGCAGAAATAATGGTAATAAAAGAAATTGATTCTGGCATGAAACTAAGTTTCATGTTTACTCATGCCTGATGCCTGTGTTCTCTCAATCAAATATTAGCAATAAGTTTCGAGTAAACGATATTGAAAGAAGTAATGGGCTTTGGATATGTTTCCATTGGTTTGGGCCCAGACCAGAAGGCCCAACTAATAATACCACCTGCAAGTCTGTAACCAGAGACGGGGAAAAACCGGGTTGGAAAACAAAACCGGCAACCTAACCCGACCCTGTTGCCAAATTGGTTTCACTTCTAACCTATAGGCCGTTTGAGATGAGTTCTTAAACATATTCGGTTGAACTGATTTCAACCCATTTAAACCTGAACAGTTTAACTTGATTCAAACTGATTTAATTTGATCATTTCCTTCACTCAAGCTGGTTTCAGAACCAGTTACAAAAGGTTGTCTTTTGTTTGCCCAACTCAAACCGACTACTAACCTATTTTGTTTATCTTTACCTATATCTATAAGACCATTAGTTACTATTTGGCCTATAAAATCTATTAATCCCAAGAATAAGGTTTTTTTTAGGGTGTTTCCAAGTGATGTCGGACAAAATGTATTTGAGGGTTAATATATTAAAAAACTACCGATCTTTAAAACCTTAAAAATCCTTACCATAATAAAAATTAAAAATATTGTCACATTACCATCATCTTTTTTTTATTTTTAACCACTCATTTCTTTTCTCTTAATTCTATGTATATAATACACATAATATCTCACACCAACTCATTTTTTTAACACTTCCAATTCATGAGAAAGAACTTATGTTTTAAAACCATCTATCGGAGATGATCGAACGTTGTATAGTGTATATCAAAGGTTTAGGCGTCAAAAGTAATGTTATTTATATCCTCCTTAAATGTTTTATAAAATAATATGGATTAGTTTTTTTAACGGTTGGTTAGTTGTTAAAAGTTAGTAACATTAAGTTATTAATAATTTACCACTGCCAAAGTTTATACCTCCCCCTTGAACATATGGATTAGTTGTATATTTATGTTTAGATTAATCTATAATATCTAATAAAACAAAGTTTTTTTGTCGCTTGCCCTTCTCTTATCTTACTTTTTTGCCACTTATCAATTTTTAGACATTCACACATCAATTTTCCCTTCAAAAAGCTATTATAATAATTTAAATACTCATACAAATTTCTCTCTTTTATTTATTTATTTTTAAAAACAAACTATCTTTTTAAAAATAGATTTTATTTAGAAATCACATCTTTTAGTTAAAATCTAAATAGTAATAAAGTGAAATTTTTAAACAAAATATTTTAAATCATTTTGTAACAAGTGAAATTTTTTAAAAACAGTGATATTAAAATAACAAAAACCATTACAAACCAACGTTTTAAAAAAAACAATATTTTTGTACAAAGAAACTTAAAAAAAAACCTTAAAACGAATGTTAAAAAATAAAACTATTTAATTAAGAGAGTAAAAAATAGTATAATTGTTTTATTTTCTTGAACTATTACATACAAAATTTTAATTATATTTATTTATACTAAAATATTATAGTATAACACTTCTGTTTATTACTAACTATAATTCGTTTAGTTAATGGTTTTTAGGGGCTTTTTGATTTTCTTCTGACCCGATCAAATTGTCTGACCCAGTCAGACATTTTGGCCGGTCAGGGTGTTTGATTCGCATCTGACCCGGTCCGACACCACTGACCCATGCATATTTTTTCTTTTACCCGGTTAGTTTTGGAGAAGGCTATTACCCGGTCAACCACTTCTGACTGAGTCGTTAACATCAAACAGTCCCTTAGCCTTTTTATCTATCTACAAAAAAATATACATAAACATTAAACAGTTATAAAACTCATTATACTTACATTCTCATTTCTCTATATTGTTAATAATAATACTGAATACTAATAATATTACTCGTACCATATTCAAATTAAACATGTATAATTTAATAAACCGAAACCCTATTTTTAATAAAATATACTTTTTAAAAACAAAAAATTTCATAACATACATAATACAATGAACTTTTTGTTATCATTTTTCTTGAAACAAAATATTTAAAAATCACAATTTTTTAATAGAACAAAAGTTTAGAAAAATAAAAAATACATAATTATTTATTTACTTAAAGTAGCTATTAATATGTAATTATAATCATAATTTATTTTCAAATATGATTTCATAATGCATAAATTTTCTGTACTAATTATTTAATATTTTATTTATTTAATTTGTGTAATACACGAGAGCTAACATATTACAATTGTAATATAAATTCAAATATAATTGTATCATAACTATTTTTTGGTAAATTTCTATATTTCATGGAGGTTTTCTTCTTGTTTGTTTATACCATTTATACCTTCTTATCATTTTCAATTTGAACCGACTGATTCGATTTGAAAAAGAGAAAAAATGATACCACTTGTTGACAATACACGGGTCTACTACATATGGGAATGATTTTGATTTGAAAGAACTTAGTATGACATCGAACAACGTGACAATAGTTTTGCCCTAGAATAGTCAATAGACCACCTAAACTCAACGGATGATAAAGGGCTTGCTATAACCAACAAACTAAATTTTCATATAGAATCACTTGAGTTAAATTTTAATAAACCATTTTTTTATAAACTCCGTACCTATTATGACAGTTGTCCCAAAGATACATCTTAATGCTTAGATGGTATTACTTACAAAAAATTGTGAACTTTTATCCAATGATGATCTAAATACATCATTAGATTTTCATGTTGTCCCTTCTAATAATCATTATATTTGTATGATTTTAGCGAACTTAATTACTCTATACAGATTACAGACAGAATTTATCATTAAAACGCTTGTTATGTTATTTTTACAATAATAATTATTAAGCGTTACATTTCTTATTAAAATAAAACCAGTTTTCATTAGTAGAACAAAGTAGTAATCTGACAATAGACCTTAGGATGTTGATTGCCTCCATGGTTTCGGAGTTTTTGATCTTACTTGTTTCCCCTTGAGAGGAGTTTGCTTTCCAACACTACACGAATCGTACCCTTGTTCTACTTTCTCGTCGCCCACTTCCATGCTCATAGCGCGTAGATTTGTCGACATTGCCCATTTCTTCCAACTGAAAAACCTTTTCTTCTTCTCCGACAATTTCCCAATTTGCACTTGCATCAAGTGACACTGCCTATCGAGGTTCGTCACCTTTTCCTTTAGCCTTTTAATCTCCATTTGTTGAATGGTCATGATGTCTCTTGACGAGTGGCACCAGTCGTGTGGATCCAACCCTATCGGGCTCTTGGAATTGCTGAATGATCGACTCCAGTCTATATGAGAATGGAGCTTGGCTTGTTCCGAGAAGAGCACTTGTATGACTGATCTAACGGGCAAACGTTCGTTTTGGGCAGCATGAAGGGATGCTTCTACTGATAACTTTTGATAATCGATTAACTTGCACAACATCTTTCTTTCTTGTTTCGTCACGTTCACATGCATCTGAATGAAAGACATGTTGTTGTCAATATTGTTTGAAAACAAATGAGATATTATATATTATTAACCAATTATATAGTTACACATATAATAATCTAATTAAATTAGTTACAATAAAACGTTATATACATAATAAATAAAATAATAATACACACCTAAAGTATGTTCATATAAAATATTAATTATCATATGATATAAATTCCTTTTAAAATTCAAATATAGAAGTCTAGAAGACTAAGTAGTCGCATTCATCACGGGATGTTACACTAAAGACCAAGTTGTAATTCCAATGTGCCACCACTTTTATCTTCTTTATTCCCATCATTTGGTTGTGCAGGTATACAAGACAACACAAACATATTTTGTATTTTGTATTCGATATATACAACAACCAAAATACTAGATAATGGAGAAATATTTTAAATATCTTGTAATAAAAATAAAACTAAAAAAGTTACGAATTGAAACCTTTCCTGTTAATATCTAGTGATATTTTAAAAGCAAAATTGTATTCTAGTTAAACATGTATAAAATGTAACGGTAATCTGATTTTAAAAAAATTAGAAAACCTAAACATTAAGTCGAGTATATGCGGGGAGACCCCCGAACTCATCATTGAATAAAAGGTGGACAAATCTGAAACAATGCACAAGATACAATAAAAGATGGTAAACAAATCATACAATAAAGGTGGTAAACCAAATGGGTTCTTTTGATTTTTTTTCAAATAAGTTCTAATGCTTGTTCCGTAACACAACCATTCAACAAAATGTTGATTTACATATATTCATTTTATATTCATTTAATAAATATACGAACACAAACAAAAAAAATCATAAAAATCATTTAATCAGCTAAATAAACCCGCATGAACCAAAAGCCGTGTTCATTCAACTATGTCATTCAACTATGTCAGTAAAGTTTTAAAATTAAAAAATGTTTATTTTTAATTAATGCTCGCGCATTTGTTCACTTATATTTATTTATCAAATCAAGGAACAAACATGAAATAAACTAACTTCTAAGCCAAATAAATATATATATAGTCATATAAACTCACCTTCAAATACGTATCAATAGCCCTGTATAAGCCATCATCAGTAGCCCGTGCTTGCGCCGGTAGGGCTCCGGCGAGCTCCATAAACTCCGGCAACCGGAGCTCCGAATCAACGGCGACTTCGGCCAGATAAGCGTCCACAAGCTTCGCCACCTTAAACATTCCGGCACCGGTTCTCAAACCCTCAAGATCCACCTCCACAAACCTCTTCACCAACCGCAGCATAAGCTCAACGTCCATCAGGGTGCCTCTCACGTGACTGAAACACGGTATCATCACTTCCTTCAACGTCGCCTGATCCAACCGCCACGCCACCCTCTTCTCCACCTCATCGCCGTAGTTCGATTCAACACCCACCATGTGGGCCGTTTTTAACAGCCGGAGGAGAAAGCTGCATGGGACGGCGTCTTTCTCCGGCGGAAGAACGGACACTATCGTCTCTATGAAGAATCTTTTCTTCAGCCATGATGCGGTGGCGCTTTGCGGCGGAGATTGGTGGTCGGTGGTGGTTGTGGTGGTTGTGGTGGTTGTGGTGGTCGGTGGGTCGCCGGAGAGTTCGGGGATCCATTTGCAGGCGTAGTGGGTGATGATGGAGCCGATGAGGTCGGGGCGGACGCCTTTGGTGGTGAGGCCGGAGAGGGTTTTGACGAAGTGGTCGATGTCGACAATGCAGGCGTCGTCGAGCCAGCATTTGGCGGCCAGGGAGGTCGGGCGGTCGATCGGGAAGGTGGCCGAGGAGTCGGGTGACGGGTGGTTGTTCATATCCGTATCCGAAGTTTCGGATATTAGAGTGGTGTTGGTGGTGGTTATGAATTATGATTGTGGGGTGGTTTGGTGAATATGTTATATATACGTGTGATTTTAACATGTCTCGTGTGGATAAAAGTTTACACGGACCACATGTTATATGCTAGAAATAAACTTTACGTGAATATGTTGGATATTATGGTTGTTCACGGGCTTATGTATGATTGTGTTGTTAAATCAAACACTATCTTTAGGAAAAATCATATGAAACAACATATTCAAACACAACATATATTTTCTCCCAAACTTGATGGACATTTTTCGCGTATAATAAATTTAATATTCCTCTCACAAGGAGGAATACATTCGGTTCTTAGGAGGTATGATCGGTCATTAATAGATTTTTCGAGTTGTTTACTTGTCTCTTTTGTCTCTTTAAGTTGCAATTTGATCCCACATTCAAGCTAGGTCATTTATTGCAAATTAAAATATCTAGATTTTCTCTGAAGTTAACATTCTTGTGCAGTTTTATGTCAATTAACATTTCTATGTACAAGATTGAACTCTCAAATAGCAAGCTTGAAGTGAGTTCTAAGTACTATTATGTCAAACCATTAAACCCTCGTTTGTAAAGTTGTTATGATGATCCATACTAAATGAAAGGGTTGTTTGACAATCTTTTAATCAGTCTTTTAATAATTCAGATGTCTGAATGTTTTAGCAAATAATGGTTTAGACTGTTTGTTTCGCGAGCACATATCTGAATGGTTAAGACATTTACCTTTGAATGGTTAAGCATTATACTGATACTGAATGGTTAATAGGTCTAATGCAAAATGGTTAAAACATATTATCTAAATTGGTCAGACATTTGTCTTTGAATAGTTAAATGATATACGAGTTTTTGTTGATTCAGACCTCTTAATGATTCAGTACTTAATGGTTCAGACCTCTTATTAGTTCAGCACTTAATTATTCAAAAGTTACCAAACAGCCCTAAAATCAAAAGAAGTCTTAGTATAGAGAAGTTCTAAAAATCTATAAAATTTGCCTTAGGGAAAATTTGTAGTCTATCACTTCTACAAGATTGTCATCTTCACCTAAATTTAGATAAACTACATGGAGATTACTGCTCATTAAAAACCAAGAAATGGATTATAGTGGATCTTTTAACATCCATCCAACAGCTATATACATAAAACGGTTGGCGTATCAAACATCTACTATGGACTAGGCGTATCAAACATCTACTATGGACTAGAGGAGGCTTGTAGCAAAGATTTCACCACAAATACCATCAATGTGGCATGAATGTCAAAAAAAACTCTCGAGTTGAGCATGCTTAAAATAAGAGACCTTTTAGGACATTTGACCTTTTGGAAGCCCCACTCAAATAAATAAAAGAAACCACGTAATTTCTTCTGGAAAAAACAAATGATATTGGCTAATATAAAAATTCAAATGCTACAAATAGCAACAAAGTCATTTCTTATCATTCAGATTGGCATTACAACTTCAGTGTTCATAACACGTTAAAAGAATTCCACATCTTTATGTCGTTCGGGATAATCAGTCACGCCTCATTAAGAATGACAATTTCCTAAGATGTGTGATTTCAATTGATATTTAACCAATATCAACTAAAATAAAGAACGAATGTTAAAACATGTCCTTGGTTTGCATGATTGTAATTTCTTACTCTGTTCTCTTTTAATTTATTATTTGCTTTAGTTTTGTTGGAAGATTTTTTTAAAATAAGTTCACAAACCAAAACAACGGTTCCGTTCTTGAGATAGTTCATTAGTTTGGATCATTATGTTTCACATTTATTTGAAAAAAAAGGCAACAAATTAACTGACGTTTTCGAATAAATTATGTTTATGAATATGATTAAAGAATACTTGCACAATTAAAACAACAACTTGATATTTCGTAATTCGTTATGAAGTGTAATTTGTTTGACATTTTGACAAGTATGTGTAGCCATGTGGGAATACGGCCATGGGCCAGCTGGTTAATAATGGGCCGAATATTGATCCTTACACAAGAAGACATTCAGGGCCTTTAATGTGGTTTTGTTCTGTTACATGCAATTTACAACCCGACACAAACATATCAATCAGTAAATTAAAGCTTCAAAATTGTACTAACTGCTCTGTATATTCCTATCCACATTATGCTACGTTGCATACAGCATTTACAGAGCTTATATAGACGTTAAAAAGGGTATATGTGGTAAAGCATATGATCTACATAAGAGGGGTGATATGCGTACAAATCAAATGAGAAGATATAACGGAGGACTACTATGCTTCATGCATAAGCCCATAAGTTTAAAGTATAAATTAGTGATAATAATATAGTGTAGATAAGCAACACAAAACGAAAACAAGGAGTATTGTATTAGTGGCTTACATGAGCACTGAAATACACGAAAAAGTTTACAGAACATATATTATCTATCATCCATGATTCCATGACATAATGAAAATGTTTACTCTCATCTCATCCTCGTTACGCTACCAATAGTCTTTTAATTTGTTACGTATGAGAGTTTACGAAGTAAGTTTGTGTTTTTTTAGTATGTCAAGTTATTAATGCAGAGGGAGGGGTGAATAGTGTGAAAGAAGTTAAGACGAATTTCCATTGTTAAAGACCTAAGTATATTTGTGCAACGCTCAAAGTATTATTTAGTGTATTATAGTTGAACCTAAGAAATATTTTTATTTTTTAGGTATGGGCTAGAATCAGTATAAAAACAAAAAAAAAGAATAAAAATAGAACCGTTGCCTCAAAGAACCTGGATCGAAGAGTCCAATTTTATTTATTGATGATCACATTAAAGACATTGTCCTAATTTTATCTCTTTTGTCTATCTTTACTTATATTGTTGTACTATACAAAAACTCATTAATTTCATACCGTATAATCTAATTCTCATGTTAATTTTATTTATATTTTGGTTAACATAGATATCAATTTTCCACCTAATAATTCAAAAAATTATAGTCAATGGGTTGTTTGTAAGTTGCAAGCCTATTTATAGGCTATTCTCATTGTATTAAAACAAATACATACAATTCAAAAATTACAGTTTAGAACCTTAAGTGTACGTTTGCTTGGAAGAATAGAATGGAATGGAATGGAATGGAATAAAAATAAAAAACTAGTATAATTTTCAAAAAAAATTGTGTTTGAATGAACAATTAAAAATAAACTCAAAGAAATATTTTACCTCAAATTCTTTTGGTTGTATGATTTCAAAATCCTTCCACCTAGAGAGGGAATTTGAAATCTCACAACCAAGGGAAAATTAAGATGAAACATTTATTTGGGTTTTACATTTCATTATCCACTTAAACATAATTTACTTGAAATTATACTAGTTTTTCAATTCCATTCCATTTTATTTCATTCCTTCCAACCAAACGCAACGTAAATTTATTTCTCTCTAGATCCTCTTCACTCTTTACTTTTAGATACCATCTCTCTCGAAGTCTAGATTTTTTATGATTATTATTATTTATTTGATCTACGATCCAATAAGTCGACTTAGATTAACCCAGTGCCACCACCATTGTGTTCGGAACACTATTGTCGCCAACCCGCAAAACATTTGTCCTCGTTGGAGCATGAACATGCAATGGCGGATGATTTAAGAAGCCCCGGGAGGGGTCTTTTTATTCGGGGGTAGTGTTAAACTTTAGTCCGGTATTGTAAATTTTTATATAAACCCCAAAAATAAATTAATTTTTCCTCCGTCATTCTACGAGGATGTTAAAGCTCCACCATTATGAACACGGCCTAACACGCGGCTTTTAGGACTTTATGTATTTATATATATATTTTGATAATTATTTCTGTTATGGGAGAAATCTACATTGAAATTGAAGTTTCGAGGTGAACAATTGGGATCCGAGGATGGAGATTGGAGTCCTAGGAATTATTATCGTTTAAAAACAAAAATAAAAAGGAAAAAACAAAGGAGATAACGAGGAGGTTTTTTTCGCCATCGGCATCGTATTCAGAGCAATAAGTGGTTTTGTTGTCTCCCGTTATTTTTAACGTATACCACATTACTACCACCTTCCGTTTTTGTTTTCTTTAAATTTTATTATCTATCAAAATTGATATCTTAATCATAATACTTTTTACCAAACAAAGTTTAACTATAATTCGTATATTAGAATGAAAATTGTATGATCATAAGCATGCTTGCTTTGTTAAGAAGATGAATGTGATATATATTTAATTGAAAGAATCATGTTAAAAATAAATTGACGAATTGTCAAAATCCAAGAATATGTGCCTCTAACGTGTTTGACTTGTCTCTAGTTTAACGTAGGACCGTAGAGGGGTTTGATTGATTCGTGATATGATTTACACAGCTTAAGCTTACTTTGTACACAACCTTAAACTCATAACCTCAAGATCATAAAAACAACCTTAGTTCATACCTAAAAAGCCAATAGCCCATGAATATTTGAATTCTATAAAAATACTAATTTATTTATGGAGCTAAATTTACAAATCACCAAACCTAGAAGACTTTTTATAGCATCTTCTACTTAAACTCCAGTACACCAACAACATTCACTGACATCACATCAGGTTGTGGTTTGTGCATCCATGTGGTTTAATTTGAATATTAATTTGCTCTTTTTAATTATCACATCAGGTTGTTGGTTTTGGTTCTTTAATAAAACCGGCTCCTTACCGGTTCTACAATAAACTAAAACCGGTTTACCTTAGATTACCACAAGGTTCAGTTTCAAAATTCAGATTTAAGCCATCCGGTTCTTGGTGTTAACCGGTTCTAGTTCGGTTCCAGCCGGTCACACACCTCTAGATTTTTTGTTAAGATGTGCCATCAAAAATATGTTTGAAGCATAAACAATAAGTAACCACCGGTGCTAGCAAAAAGAATATATATATAAATAACAAAAAAATGTGAAGCATAAACATGAACTAAATAAATTCCATGAAAATAATATCCAAATACTGTTTCTAAACAGATTTAGATTGAATAAAACAATATATAAACTACTAAACATGAAATCTAAGAAGATCAAAGATTTCAAATACTATAAAACTATATCAAATTGGACCAAACTGATCCGGCAAATATATTTTATTGTTGTTCAAGATTTGGTAGGAAACGATGTTTCTGTCGAGCTTCCAAGTGATTCGTTATCATCTTCGTTCGAAGACACCACTGGGATTTTGACAGCTGTCCTCTCCATCTCCTTCTCGATCTCTTCCTCGCGCCTTAAAGCAGTGAACTGTGTGTCTAATGATCTTGCTGCCCCTAGCCATGCCAAAACAATCACTAATAGCACCCCACCAAGATATGGTGTTGAGTTTGCAAGTGAACCAAAGGTCAAGATCATGAATTGTTGGATCAAAGCACCACCAGATTTTCCTAATGGGTTGCACACCACATCGATCGCCGCCTTCCCTTTAACCTGATAAAGATTCAAGATTTATTAGTGTGTTAAGATTTTAGTTTTGAAACCTTTTTTTGGTAACCGTGCGACCTCTCTAGGACTCGAGCGTTAAAACTGTGCCATCCAGTCAGGTTTTTGAGATTTCAAACTTAATGATAGTTATAGTAGTAGTAATAGTGACAATAACAACAATAACTATAATAGTAGTAAAAACAATAATAGTACGAATAAATGTGATAATAATAAGTGGATTTGATTTGGAGTAACAAACCTTGGTATCCTCATCCAAAGGAATATAAGCCATTTCCTTGCAAGGATCAAACAGACTATATTTGGCACTTTTGCTGAATATATTTTGCATTGCACCAACATAAACAGCTGCTAAAAGGGGAGTGATTCCAAACTTCATCATGCTTGGTGCAAGCGGATCACCGAACAAAATCAAGGAGAAGAACCCGATCCCTGTTGCAAGCAGAACCGTGGGTGTGATTTTGGCTGCAACACCCCACCCATATTTGTTGAAGATCCATTGACTTAGCAACATCATTGTGAATGTTGTAATTCCAGTTGCGGTTGAGAAATCGCCCATGAAAGCAGAGTATTCATTCGGGCTGGGAAACTGAAAGACCAAAAATGGGTGTCAAGAGTCGGATGTAACAAGTTCATGAACATATTTAACTAGTGATTTGACATTTGTAACTATCATACATTCATACTAAGAAATCAATCAAGATAATGATATGTTAGGCCCATAGGCGCACAAGGCCCGCAACCAAATAAAAACGATTTAATATATAAGCCTGGGCCTAGTGCCCTACCCAAGGCCCAGGCCCTGAACTCAGAAAGGGTGTGAAATGGGGACAGCATTTACCCAGTGGATCGTAATCAGATCGGGCCTATATGTATCATTTTATTTGTATATATATTATTAAAGGCAATTTTTTAAAATTAGAAAATTACAAATGTATTACATAGAAGAAACAAATTTCGGTAATAGGCAAAAGGGACCGGGGCTTTAAGACCAGACGTTCAGCCTAGCTGACCATTGGACTGGTTTATGCAGGATTTTCGGCATAAAGACTGAACTGCAACCAACCGACTCACCAACGGAGGTGTTACCTTTTCTTGGGCCAAGCCCAAGACTGATTGTTCAAATATAACTACAAACAACCCGATATGAGCTCAAATTGAATCGATTTTCAACTTGGTTCAATCCCTATTAACCATTATACATGCATAAATACCCCAAAAACTGTGTTCTTTTATCAAGTATCAACTCACAAAAGTCAACTGTTTGTTAAATGAATGTTTCAATGTTATACCTGGGCTTTGAGCTTTGATTTCCACGTCACCTCAACAAGATTAATACTGATACCATAGGCTACCACCAATGTGGCTAGATCCCTAATGTATGGTGACGATGCCAAAAACTTCAAACTCTCCATTGTCGTCATGTGCACTTTTTCCTGCAAACAGAAAGCAAGCAAAGGGTGGTTTCAAGATTCATGACACATGACATATAAACTACTTATCAGATATTCGTGTCATCAAAAATCAAAGCAAGTTTGTCACCTTCTTCTTTTTGCTACGGGTAGGAAGGGGGACGTATGTATTTACCCACCAATAAAGACCACAAATTGCAAGCCCCATAACCACTACAATGCTCATCATATATTTCAAAGAAATGGCCCATCCATCGACCCCGGGGCCCAAATTTTTTCTCAGGTTTGAGAAATATTTCACTGTACGTCCTGAGAAGACAAGAGCAACATTTGCTCCCAAACCAAATAAAGGATAGAATTTCTTGGCTTCTTCTACAGTAGTTATCTGCATTTTATGAGGGTAAAAAAAGTCATAAAACAGATTCATAAGCCTCGCCATAAGGGTAAACACATATTTTTATATATAATTTGAACATTGATTCGTCAAAATTGTGGTTATAACTCTCATGTGTGATCTTGAATTGTGAACATGTTAATGCACATCAAATGTTGACATTGAATACTAATCTTGCATGGTAAAACTAAAAATAAACTGCTAGATAATGTCCTTTACAAATATACCAAATTACAAGTTGTGTCATTTGGCTTCAATACTTACACTGGGCGAGTGGGCGCCCTTTATTTGGAAGTTTCAACAAAGATTTTTACATCTTTAATCGAAAAACTATCGTTGCCAAATATAAAATTACAATTCACATATAAATAATAATAATAATAATAATAACAAAAAAGAACAGGGGCAACCCATTTTCCTTTAACTTCAATTCTGAGTAATATAATGTTTTCTTTCTCCTAAAGGCATATATTTTCAAAAGGTTTTAATCCAACGTAAGAAAATTTAAATATTTTCATTTCTAAGTTTCAATTGTTACTTTTTTGGGTGGTTGTGCTGCAGAAAATGGTTAGTTTAACGTCCTAATTAGTACTTAAACGTGTCAAGTCTATCATCATTTACCCAAAATAGAAAGATAAATTGAATTTTGATACTCCAAACTATTACTTATTGGCCGATAATAATCAATACTATTACTTTGGCCGGTAACACTCCAACTTTCACTTTTATTATCAACAACTGACATAATTATCAAATATTTAAGCTCGATTTGCATTTATTTTAGGTTCAATTTAGCTTGTATGATAATTATGTTATTAGGACTGTTGCCGGTGATAAAAGTAAAAGTTGGTAGTATTAACGGCCAAATTTATAATATGGATTGTTATCGGCCAATGATCAATAGTTTGGATTATTAAAACCTAATTTGCCAAATAAAAAAGATTAATTTATCAACCAGATCAGATTATATAAACTTGAGCAAAAGTTGATGTTTCCTCAAAAATCTGGTAGTTCTCTATTGTTTGCTTAAAGCATATGTAGCATGCTTGGGTCAAGCTTCTATTTAGAACTTCAAACACAATGCAATTGCAAGTAAATCATCATCTCCAATCAATATATGATCCAATAACAATCAAGAAACTATCATATCTCAATAACCATGAACAGAGCCAACATAACTTCAATCATACAAAAAAGATCCATTACCTGATTTGCAAACCCCCAAAACAGAACTGAAACCACCACACTGCCCCAAAGCTCAGCCATGACATAAAACAAACAAAAACTCCATATCCTTAGAATCGCAATAGGTCCGAGAAACCGAGGGCCCAAAAGCTCAAGAAGCCTATCACAAAGAACTGTTGGGTGAAAGTAGCCACTAAGAGGATATAACACAAACCCAAAAGCCCCAAAGAAAGCAATAAATGGAAGAATTACAGTGTAAAAAAGAGCCTTTGTTGACAACACATTGGACAATTTTGTGTATAGAAGCATAAACCCAATTGCCATAGGCAAATTAACCCAAGTTTTCAAAAAGGGAATGATTTCAGCACTAGAACCCTTGGCTGTTACAACCAAAACATCTTTAGTATCCCTGAGAATTGTGTAATTAAAAAGAATACAGAAAAACATCAACCCTAAAGGTACAATCTTTTTCAGGGTCAAGACTTTAACACCCAAGAACTTCGGAGATTCACCTCCGTCGCCGTCCGGTACGGCGGCGGAGGCGGCGGCGGAAGCCTTACAGGCATGAAATTTGACTTTTTGGGTTGTAGACAAACTAATAGGTGTCACAAAACCACCAAACTTCGTAAACCCATCAAGATTTCGAGAAACCCCATTTGGGGATTTGGGTTTTAATGAATTTGGAAGATTGAATCGTTGTCGGAGAGAATGTTGGGATCGATTGAAGAGATAACTGGATTTGGGATTTGATGGAAGGGACAAAAGCCCTTTTGTTTGTATAATTGCTGCCATTTTGTTCAATTTTCACACTCAGATGAACACAGTGACCCGAATTTATGAGTGGAATTCAAGAATCTGGGGGATAAAGATGAGTACCAAGGGTTTATGTGAAAACAAAAGAAACCCCTGAATAATAATGGAATTAGGGGGCAGATTATTGCAAATCTTGCAATAATAAATTGGAGTTCAATTTTTGTCCTGAAAAAATATGAGATTTAAGAATCTGAAAAGTGCAAAAGAATCATGTGAGTGGAAGAAATGAAAAGAATGGAAGTTGGGCCCCACACTTGGGTGAAGTTAAATGACGTAATTACCCCCTTGGAGATATTTATGGAAGTTTGCGTGGGGGACTCGATCCCTAGATATCGCGTCGAAGTTGGTAGCCTTCCTTTCATTTTTGTTGAAAAATAAAATTACATTAAAAAATAAATTTTAATGGTAAATTAGCACTCTAAACCGACTCCAAAATCTATACTATTTTTTAATGAAACTTAAACAATTATTAATTAAAAAAATACATCATATATCATACATTTATACGATAGTTATAGTATTAAAGGCGCTTGATATGTGAAAAAAAAAATAAAGAGGGAAATGCTAATTATTTATTAATTATAGATAACATTTATTTCATGTTCTTAAATCGAGACAAATCAACTTATTCTCTCTCAAATTCATAGCCGAAGTTGGAAAAATTATAACACCTCATTAACACAGTATGAAAAGATCGGTGAAGTGGTATTTTATTATACTTTATTTAATTTTAAACTCAATTATGTTAAAATATTTAATTAATATTTTGTAAGCTAAACGTGGCGTAAAAGCTTTCGAAAAGAAGGGAGCAACCTCATCCAAAATAACTTTTTTTATATTGTCCATCATAAATAAATAAGGGGTCATTTTGTAAACAGAATCAACATTTAAAATTGTTTCAGTTAAATAACTGAAATATAAAAGTGTTTTAATTAATTTATTTAAGTTTTATATTTTATTTAAATTATAAATTTTAACATGTTTTAAACATGTTTTTCTTTTTGTTTTAATCAGGGAGTGTCATTTTCTTTCTTTTGATATTGATGTAAATCGGTTACGTGAATTTTAGGTATTTTTTTTAATGTAATTAACGTGTTTTTCAATTTTTTTATATAATTTCATATATTAAAATTTTCGACCTCCATGTCTTCTTCTTAATTACTTTTTTGAATGTCTTCTTCTTAATTACTTTTTTGATAGAAGGAAATTTAATGATAACTCGATTTAATGTTTTAGTGATTCAATGTGGGAGATATATGTATGAATAACCAAATTGAAACACTTTTAATTTTATTACTATTATGTGATATTTTCCCGCCGTATTCATTCATAAATGTATTATGTAACAATCATTAATCTTTATTAAAGTTTAATGTATATAATATATTAGTTACCAATTGACATTTGATTCAATTTTATCTATGTACATAGTATGTGTTTCATCTCTTAAGGCTCGAAAGTTTAAATTTTATAGTAGACGAATTAGGTGGAATTAAAAGCAGATAAGAAGTTGTTAAAAGTTTAACTATATTAATTAAAACATTTAATGAAATACATTACTTAGCATATTAGATAAATGTATTGATTTAAGCTATTATATAAAATATTTGCAATCACCTTAGTAGTTATTAGGAGTTATAAGTCTATTAGTAAACGCTAAAAGAGTTATGCTATAATCATTAACATTTTTATGATTATCATATGATTTACTTTAATCAAACATTAAAGGCAGCTTATAAAATTTTAAATCAATACAAATCCTACAAACTATAAAAGTAAAGTAAACACTGGATAAGTTTTATTAGTAGATACTTTTTAGAGGCATATGCATGTCTCTGTTTCAATCGCAACCACCTAATTGTTTTATATTCCGGACATCACTCTCAACCCATAATAAGAAAACCCACAAATGAAAAGAGAGAGAGAACTTTGTGTCTCGATCCAATGCATCTTTTGCTCTAAATGATACTTAAACTTAAAACTTTTTTGTTATTTTATTATTTTAAGTATCTAACCTTAAACACTTTAGATGAGGATTATCGGTAATTTTAAGTTGAATGCGTCATACGAATATAAGAAGGTTCGATCATGCATGATGATAGTTGAATTGTGTGGAAATAAGTGTTTTGAGCTGGAATCGTATTCGTGGGGATGAGTTATACGAATGTGAATGAGAACAAAGAAATATTAGAAAGTATAATGCCTACTTTACATGGTCTAGACATGTGGCTATAAGTGATGGACATATATATGGTGATTTTTTTGGTTGAAATTGTTGAAGGATCGGGCAGAAGAGAAGACCATCTTTTGCAAAATAGAGGTTCGAGAGTCGATGGAACATTTTTTTTTTTAAGAAGATATACACGCCCGCACAAATAAAATGTGATGACCCTCTATTGTCCGTTCAATTTCAGTGATAAAAGAGTCGATTTACACTCTTCTTTATGTCACGAGTGTTCATAGACTGAGTTTAAGAAAACAATCGACCCCTACTACTCTTATTTTGGTATTCGTTTACCTATATGTCATAATTATAACCTTTAAATGTTCTTATACCTAACGTGTTTTTACATATATTTGTATAGTATTGTAAGGTCCCAATGGAGTGTCTATCTAGGCTCTTATAAAAACAGAGGCATACGTCAAATGTGTTTGCTAAAAAATAATATATAACTTGTTGTTTATCTTATAACAATTGGTATGTTGTAACAAATGTATAAATAAAATGTCAACGTTTTATCAAAATGGTTGACACCATTGTGGTATGAATTCATGACTACAAATATGATATGACAGGGCGCCAGGGCTGGGGATTAAACATCTCATCACATAATTAAAAAGATACAATCGTTAGTTTTTGTCAAGAAAAGTTATCACAATCGTTGTCTACTTTTTGCTTTTGATATGTTATTAACAAAACAGATTCTATCGTTCAAAAAAAAGCACACGCCTTTATTGCGATGTTTATTATAACTCATATTTTTGTGTTATTTTGCTTTAGAAACTAAGAAGTGTGTTAACATATTCTTTTGAGATGTGTATGATTCTATGGTGTATATCTTTAGTTGACACGTGAACAAGGAATAGGATATAAACAAGACGAGTTGAGCTTGTGCCTCATTTAAAATTACATAGCTGACTATTATCTATATTACTATATAATGTATAAACGTAGGACACAAATGTAATTTCATAAAAATTTAAGACACGTAAGACAACTTATCTATATCTATATTACTATATATCTATATCTATATTACTAAATAATGCATAAACGTAGGACATAAATGTAATTTCATAAAAATTAAGACATATAAAACAACTTATTAAGCATTAGGTACAAATGTTATATGCAGTTATTCTTATTTTGTCCCTCATTTATTAAACTTCTTCTAACTAATGCATTAATTAATTAATTCATATTATTAATATATTATTTAATAATATGAAATTATTTGATTCACTACGATATATATTTTATTATTTATAATAGTTTAAATTAAATTATTATTTAAATTATTAATAAGTGTTATCTTATTTGAATACTTAACTATATAAGTATTAATACTATAATAATAATAATATATAAATAAGTAGTTTCTAATTTGAATACTTAACTATTTGATTATCAAATATTTTTATATTAATGATTATAATAAGAATCTATATCTATTTTATCTATGCTATAAGTTAAAACATATAAGGATGGCGTACTTGTAATATAATAGTTTCTAATTTTCTCATATTTAATAATTCTTTTTAATGCTATTTGATTTGAGTATTTTTAATTTAAACACTTAAGTATATAACTACAAAATATGTATATAGTTATAATAACAATAACAATAATAATAATAATAATAATAATAATAATAATGCCCAAATATATTTGTGTTTAACGCGGGTCGGAAAAAAGACTCGATAACACCCAACATATCGCTATATATAACAAACAGAAAAAATTATAAGTAGTGATTGTAAAGTTTTTCTCACTATCACCACAATGATTTTTGTTCTCAAAACCAAAAAAAAATATTTTGTAATTTTCTTTTATAATTTTACTTTAAAACCTTTAAGGATTTTAAAATTAAACACAACACTTTTTCTCTCTTTCTTTTTATAAATTGATACTAGTTATTTTGTTTCATTAAAATTTGTATACTTAAGCCTTCAAGTTATGTCAAAGTTACATTTAATAACCTGAACTTTTTTTGAATATTTAGACATAAGCCTTCGAGTTAGGTTAAATTTACAGTTATTCACCTATTTTTTTTAATTTTATACTTAAGCATTCGAGTTATGCCAAAATTTACATTTAATCACTTGAACTTTTTTTAAGTTTTATATATGAATATCCGAGTTTTGTCAAAAATTCTTTTAACCAATTCATAATAAAGCTTGTTAATTATAATAAAGTAACAATTTACATGTTTTTATCAGTGTTTCGTACGCAATCTTTTTTGGGTGGTTAGTAGTAATGTATACATTATCAGATACATCTTTCAACTTTTATAACCCCAACATTTATTAGTATGACATTCTCGTATACATTAAAACCGTACCACAGCGAAGCACGGGTTTAATCCGCTAGTCATAATAATATTAAACAAACAAGTAAGTAGATGTAAGTGTACGTTTATTTAGATTTATTGTGATATTTACATTAAAACCGCAGAGGTTTTTAGAGGCTAAACTATAAGCAATGGGGTTTCACGGACAAAACGCCACATTGGCAGATGCAATTTTGTTTTCCTTTTAATATAAAATCACAAGGTCGAAAATAGAACCAAGTCGAGAAAGCAAATTTGGATATTGCTTCTTTAGACCAAAACAGTATGAATTTTATTTGGTTGTTTTGGACCTATATGTTTTCGTCTAACTTTCTTCTTT
>BJCM01206785.1:0-16608 GCA_018326385.1 Flaveria bidentis | reverse complement strand
AGCATGTCTTTTCAGGTAATCATGATAGCTGAGGATCTAGGAGTGCTGCCTTGTAGAGGAGACCCTAGGATACATTTTGGGACTAAACATTTTGGACAAACTTACATATGTAATCTTGTTGTAGTCTGATCTACACGTTGCATGTTGACACTTGTTCCCGGGTTGTGGGAAATTAAACAATGTCATACTACTTGTTATGTAATCATATTTATGTTATGCTTATGGCTATGCTGTCGTGAATATTGACTAACGCGACACAAGTTTCCATTTGTGCTCGGGTGTCGTCATGACACGTTTGTCATCATACTTACATTGCTTCTCTAACGTATACCATGTGTTATGACGATCCCGTCTCGTTACATCCCCGTGTTTCCGCTTTAGCGGGGGTGTGACACTACAGCCCGCTATACTTTGAAGGCCATCTGGAAACATATGAACTAGACAACAAAATCAAATGTAGAGTCAAAAGGCAGAGTACATTTTGACTTGTGACTATGACATGCCATAACTCACATCCTAATATATTACAAAAAAGATGAAAGTACATAAATTAGAAAGCACAGACTCAAGACTTTAATGTATAGTTTACCACAAACATGGACATTTTCACCAACTTATGAAAGTTGATAAGTCAACAGAGTTGCAGCGGAAAATGGTCCAGCTTTACGGTAAAGTACATTAGATAAAGCATGTACTAAAAAGTATTCGGAAGATAATCTGTCTTCACTTCTTGGCTTCAGAAAACTTTGTCTTTGAAGCTTTGGAAGACCTCACTTTAAGCTTTGAAATATGTTGGTCTTGGCTTCGGAAGATTTTACACTTACAGTATTTTCTAGTGCATGGTGTAAAACATCCGAAGCATCTCTACTTTTGTAGTTCAGTGCATGCATGCAGGAAGACTTTGGATGTTTTAGGTGCATCGGCCTTACATAAAACCTTACAAAAATACCGTTAAAAATATGCTCATTTTCTACGACAACGACCCACAAAATCATTTTCTTTTATGATACAGGGAAGTGATGCACTCTAAAATAATGACATTCGTGTTGTGATTCATACAAGCATGATATGTTTATAAGGATGGGTGAATATAATTATCACTAAAGATTTCATGTCTACAAGTATTGTTTTATTTGTAATTGTAACTTCAGTTTATTTATTATGTTAACATACAAAAAATCCATAATATATAATTATCAAATCATGGAATTATTGTGTTTACTAGATAGTTATAATAACATATAAAGTAAATCCGTAATTTTTTTCTTAATCAACAAAAATACATTAATATGTTATAATAAAGACTTTAACTACTAAAGTAGATATACTTTTTAATAAGATTAGTTTAAATCAAACTTCCATTTTGTGAGCTTTCACCAGTTGCATCACACATATAATCTAAAAAACTCTGAGGATCGACATAAGCGTTGGGTTCATTACAATTGTTGCATCCACGTCCTATTGATCTTGTTGTTGCTTGAGAAGGGGTTGTGCTCTTACATTGGTCACAATGATGTCCTTCTGTCTTATATCTACTACAAAACATCGGTGTAACTTATTCACCACGAGAAGGTGTACATTTGTTCTCACGTGGCCTTCCTGCTTGTCTCTTGTTCATTAATGGTGGCTTAGGAGGCACCAAATTTGAAGGAACTTCCTATTATGATCGATATGGTAAAGGATTTATAGTCTCTTCATAAGTTGTATTATAAACGTCTTTCAAAAACCAAAGATTAGCCATAAGTCATTTATATTTAAAAATTTTGAAACAACAATTGCATGACAATACGTAAACCTGATAATTCCTATTGACAACAACTACATGTTTGACTGTATAAATCAACTAAATCTTTTTTACCACTGTTCACAACCTTAAAAAAATGATCGTTGATACTTGTTACAGCCCACGTAACACTTTTTTAATTCTTCTTGTAATTTTATTTTCAGCCCATTTAGTAAGTGTGTGTTGTAAGTTTGTTGTCAATTAAAAATAAAAATTATTATAAATTATCAACTGAAATAAATTACGAAAATTTTATTTTATAAATGGGCAAGTTGACTCCGATTTGTCTACGATTAAAATACACTTTTGTAAATACTCACGAAAAAAATTCAATAAGGTTGGTGATGGTGAGTTTTCTTGCAGTCGAGACAAAGCATTGATAGACTCCGCACTGCTAGACGTCTTTATATTATATCTCAAGCACGAGCAATGTGATCTTGACCATTTTTCAAAACCAATATTGAATAAAGTATTTTGCACGCGAGAAGAGTAGAAGTTAATCTAAACATTCTATCATTAATGTTAGATAGTCTGTAAGCTTTGCAAGTCTGCCACCATAACAACTCAAATATTTTTCCTTTCATGGACTTAAGTCGTAAGTTCATCATCAAAGGACGATAGTAGAGGCCATGAAAGGCGTCGGAATATACAGTTTTTATTGCTACATTGATTGATGTAGCCCAATCAGATATGATTGCTAAATGCGGATTACTACCGATACACTCTTTAAGCCAAGTAAAAAACCAGGTCCAAGAATCCCCGCTCTTTATTTTTTCAACACCATATGCTATTAGTAGAATTTGATTGTTACCATCCATTGCTACAACCAAAAACATAGTATCAAAATATTTACCATCTAAATGTGTCCCGTCTATGACAATCAAGGTCGTAAATATCTCACAAAACTGCGAATCTAAATAAAAATAATTAAATTAAGAGTAAATTACAAATGATGTACTTTATTAATACATGAAATTACACTATGTGTCTTTAATTTCAATAATTACACTGTATGCCATTTTTATATAAAGTTTGCACACATATTGTCATTTACATTACTTTCATTAAAATTTACAATTAATTCATGCATGTGCCCCTCACATGAGGGGCTTTTAAGTATTTTACATGCCTACAATGAGTGAAAAATATTTTTACGTCGCTTCATTATCGTCGTCTTCATGTTAGGCGTTCAAAGTTGGATGTTTGAAATTTTCGGATAGTAGAAATCAATATTAATATTCAGAAATCTGAAATTTAGATATTCAAAATTTCGGACATTGATACAGATAGCAATTTGAATATCTGAACTTTTTTTTGCAATAATTAGATATATGTTATCATAAATACAATGTAAAAACAACACACAAAAAAATTCCTAATATACACTAACCAATACCAACAAAAAAACATTTAACACTTTAAAAAATAACAAAAAGAATTTTAAGTTTTTGGATAATTTAAAAAAATATCTTTTGTTATAGTTTTTAAAGTGTTAAAGGTTTTTTTTATTTTGTTTGAGACTTTTTACAGTATATTGAAACTTTTGTTAACATGTGTTGTTTTTATATTATTTTTATAATTACAATTATCTAATTATTCCAAAAAACAAAGAAGAAATTTAGTTGTTTGAATCATTATTCATTTCTATATCCAAAATTTCGGATATCTAAATTTTAGATATCCGAATTTTCAGATATCCAAATACTAATAGTGATTTCTACTATCCGAAAATTTCACACATCCAACTTTGAACACCTAACATGAAGGTGACGAAAATAAGATAATGTAAAAATATTTTTGACTCATTGTAGGGAAGTAAAATACTTAAATTCCCCTCATATGAGGTGCACTTGTATGACTTAACTGTAAATTTTAACGAACGTTAGTGTCACTTGCATGACTTAACTGTAAATTTTAACGAACGTTAGTGTAAAGAACAATATGTGTGCAAATTTTATATAAAAAGGACATACTGTGTAATTATTGAAACTAAAAGACACACGGTGTAATTTCATATATTAATAAAGGACATAATTTATAATTTACTCATAAATTAATATAATTACTAATATTATATAATGATTTATAAATTTAAAAAACATAACAAAATACTAACCACAACACCAATAGTCACAAAAAACATTTCAAAATCTCCACATTCATCTGTTGCAATGTGGGTCATACTACCGGGGTTTGCCTTCTTTAATTTATAACAATAAACAAGAAGGTTTTCAAATGACTTCTCAGGTGACCCATTTAAAAGTTGAACATAAATTTTCTTTTCCAAGCTTGTTGATAACATAAATCAACTTTATAATGTAACCTAAAATCATTCATAATTTCTTTATCATGATATATTTGTCTATTGTCTTTAACTTGATCTTTAATAATATGACTAACAACTTTTTTGTTTGCCTGACGAATATTGCGGTAAGCCTGTATTTTCGAACAAGTATAAACATCTTTAAAATATCTCACTTGAAAAATGTTTGAACTTTTAAATCCATATACTCTAATACACCAGCTGCATTCTTTGTTTCGACATGATGCTTTAAATCTTTTCTTTGATGATCGCTCAACTTTTAACTCAAATCAATAATTAACACACATTTTACCTAATTCTAGTTGCAGATGATCTTTAGTGTTAAAACTTGCCTTTCTTTCACATTTAAATATGATGACTTATAATTTTTAAGTTCATTATCCGTCGGATCTGGCAAAGAGTCAGGCAATGTACGAAAATTTATAACCGGAACTTTCAACTTATAACATTCATCCACAAGAGTAGAAAATTTGGACTTTTCAAAATTATCATTTAAATCAAACTTTTCTTTTTTCAAATTATTATTTTCTTTTATTATGAAACTACTACTAGCATCTTCCTCCTCACTAATATTTAGTGTAAAAATATGATTTAGATCATTAATAACATATAGTCATTATCATTCAATATGTCAATTGAATGATTGTATGTAGACATTTTATAATGAAATCTTATACGTTTTTTAAAAACTGAATATACTAAAGACAAGATGATTCAATTCTTCAAATGTAATATTGACCGGTAAAGAGATATCATGTCAATTACATCGAACTCTTATAGAAATACTCTTTGACTTCGTTATTAAACTTTCTTTTTCCAACGTTTGATATAACAATGTTAACAAACATGGTTAAAAATTTATATATGTGTGAAATAAGATGGATGAAATGTGTGTGAAAAAAATTGAAGTGTTAGCATATTATATATAGTTTTATTACATTAATTATAGTAGATAAAATATATTAACTATAGATATAATTATAGATAATAATATATAATGTGTTTTCTGGATGGATGAAAAAGTCCCAATATTTAGTGGGCATGAGCTACACCGAAGGGCCCGAAATTGTCTTGTGAAATAGTGGGCCACATTGAAGAATCTGAAATTATCTTGTGAAATAGTAGACCATATTGAAGAGCCCAAATGAGCCTATGGTCTTATGAACCAGAAAAGCCGAGTGATACGTATCGCTTACCGGCGAGATGAAGGCGATATGCTGGCAATACGTATCGCTTACTGGCGAGATGAAGGCGATATTCCAGCGATACGTGATGCTGGCCTTAATTTTGAAACTTTTTTTTTGTTTTAGCGATACTTAACAATGATGTATCGCTAGTAGGCGATATTAATTTTTTTTAAACCGAATATACTAAAGACGAGATGATTCAATTCTTCAAATGTAATATTGACCAATAAAGAAATAGCCTATCAATTACACCGAACTCTTATAAAAACATACTCTTTGACTTCGTTAATAAACTTTCATTTTCCATCGCTTCATATAACATTGTTAACAAACATGGTTGAAAATTTATATATGTGTGAAATAAGATGGATGAAATGTGTGTGAAAAAATTTGAAGTTTTAGCATATTATATATAGTTTTATTACATTAATTATGGTAGATAGAATATATTAACTATAAATATAATGAAAAATAATAATATATAATGTGTTTTCTGGATAGATGAAAAAGCCTAAATATTCAGTGGGTATAGGCTACACTGAAGGGCCCGTATTGTCTTGTGAAATAGTGGGTCACATTGAAGAGTCTGAAATTATCTTGTGAAATAGTGGGCCATATTGAAAAGCCCAAATGAGCCCATGGTCTTATGAATCAAGTAAGCCAAGTGATACGTATCGTTTACGGGAGAAATGAAGACGATATGCTGGTGATACGTATTGCTTACCGGCGAGATGAAGGCGATATGCCGACGATACATATCGCCGACCTTAATTTTGAATTTTTTTCGGTTTTAACGATACTTAACAATGATGTATCACTAGTAGGCGATATTAATTTTTTTCAAACCGAATATACTAAAGAAAAGATGATTCAATTCTTCAAATGTAATATTGACCGGTAGAGAGATAGCTTGTCAATTACACTAAACTCTTATAGAAACAAACTCTTTGACTTCATTATTAAAATTTTATTTCCCACCATTACATATAACAATGTTCACAAACATGGTTGAAAATTTATATATTTGTGAAATAAGATGGATGAAATATGTGTGAAAAAATTTGAAGTGTTAGCACATTATATATAGTTTTATTACATTAATTATGGTAAATATAATATACTAACTATAAATATAATGATAGATAATAATATTTAATGTGTTTTGTGGATGAATGAAAAAGCCCAAATATTCAGTGGGTGTGGGCTACACTGAAGGGCTCAAAATTGTATTGTGAAATAGTATGCCACATTGAAGAGTTTGAAATTATCTTGTGAAATAGTAGGCGACAATGGAGAGCCCAAATGAGCCCACGGTCTTATGAACCAGGAAAGCCAAGTGATACGAATCGTTTATCGGCAAGATGAAGGTGATATGCTCGTGATATGTATCGCTTACCAACAAGATGAAAGCGATATGCCGGAGATACGTATCATTGGCCTTAATTTTGATTTTTTTTCGGTTTTAGCGATACTTAACAATGATGTATCGCTAGTAGGCGATATCATTTTTTTATTATTTTTTTGGCGATACGCTTGTAACATTTGCCAATTTTGGAAAATCTAAACCCGAATCCGTTTGGGTTAAGTTGAAAATCAAATTTATTATCTAGCTATTTGAATTATCTTAATGTTTCAAAAACAATAAATATGTCACTTAATCAATTTAACTTAAATTTTATAATTTATAAAATAAATTTATAAATGCTAAAAATTTATTAATATCTATAAGATTTAAAATATTCAACTAAAATAAATAATCAAATTACAAGTTCTTGTAAGATTTATAAAGTCTATAAAGATTTAATAAAAATGAGTTAAATTAAAATTAGAGTCTTAATAAATTTAGAGTTTAAATTGTAATTTTTTATTTATTTAAATTATTTAATTTTATATTTATTTTAAATTCCAATCATAACCCCCTTTTTAAAGACTTGTAACTCACCATTAATACCATTCATAACCTCCTCCTAACCTCAACTATAAAAGCAAGGTTTAGGCTTCACTTTTCATTTGTTCATTCTCTAAATATCACACTAACAAATCTTTCTTTCATTCTTTGGTTTTGATCAAATTCAAAAATTTTCTTTTACAAGTAATTTCAAGAAGTTACTAAGACTAATATAATTTATATTGCTTTTATACTATACATTTCTATATTGTTTCAATCATCCTAACATTAAATTGTTCACATGATTTTATGTTTTTACTTTTATTCTTTCTTCTACTAAATATCTTTTGATTTTAATCATTATCATTTGATCATTAATCTTAAAACTTTCACTAACCTTATAATAATCACTAACATTCCTAAATCAAGTTAAGAAAACACTAACGTAAACAAAGAATCTCGTTTGCATATGGAAGGCTATGCCGCCGCATTTGGTTATTCAATAATATTATTTCTTTAAATGAAGGCTACTCCAAAGTATTAGAATACTTTTTTATAACTCTAATGAAGTATAATATATCATATATCAACATAATAACTTTGTTCTAACCCGTTTCATGCTTTAGCAATTTTAAAAGTGCACATACATGCCTTACTATATATTTGGCAGAATATAGTCAGATGTCAACTAACCATAACTTGGTCATAACAAACTAAACTTAACTAAAATCATACTCTAATACAAAGTTCATTGAATTACCTTTTTAACGATAGTTTATACGTCTTCAAACTCAATTGGACGACTCAACAATGACCTTCACAAATAACGTGCGCATTTCAGCACCTTCGGTCTTGTGCTACTGTTTTGACCTATTTAAAAATCTTTTTATAAAAATGTTTCTGAATGGAAGTTGTCCGGGAGACTCTGAACTAGTCAACTGTACATTTTTATAATTTTATGAAAAAAAATTTTATTTTTAAAATCTATTCAAACACATACCAAACATAATGATCCAGAATCTAAAATTGATGCAATAATCCTTTTTCAATTTACATTTCGCTTTTTGGCATTATCTAAACGTAATAACTTCTCGTAATGAATTTTGACCTCAATTTATTGTTTCTTTTTATCCTTTAGGACATCACATTTGACTCTTGAACATCCAAGCTTCCTTATATACTCTACAACCATCATTATACAATATGAGTTTTCCATGCCCATTTTTACTTTATTTCACACCTTTTGGGGTGAAACATGTTAATCTTATAAAAATACACTTGTGAAACATCTTGATACTTGTAATGCACGAGCAATTCTTTTATAAACTTGTTATGGTTATTTGAGATATTTGTGAGCCTTATATGATAGTCATCTTGTAGAAACAATCATTAACTATTGCTAGCCTAGCGACGTCATAAATATATGGGTCTGACAAGCCTATTTGGTGCTAAAGTAGAGGTTATTGTCGGCTCCTGATAACGTATGACTTGTTTATCATGGGAACCAAGTACATTTAGCTAATCTTTATAATTTGTAATGGATATCTTTGTCAAGGTTTGATTATATCATGCAGGACCGGTGAAGGGTGGTCACTTACAACACAACAACACAAAGAGGAAAGTAACTTAACTTAATCAAATAGTGAGACTGGATTAACCACAATAGATGACACAAAGAACACAAGTAAGTAAGAGATAGAACAAGAGAACAAGATACACAAGGAGATGGTTTTCAAGATTGCAGTATATTGCTTTCTTAAGTTCTATTACAAGTGTTACAAAGCATAAAGGAAAGTTACAAGTACTTGAGAAAAATATACTACATCCTATAATAGGCCATACTTTAAAGGCCAGCTGGATACAATTGACTAGACATAAAACAAAATTAATTGTAGAGTCAAAAGGCAGATTGCCTTTTGACTTGTGGGGACATGTCATAGCTCACATCCTAATATATTACAAAATGGATAAAGTACATGAAGTACAAAGTTATAGACTCAAGATCTTAATGTACAATTACCAAAAGCATGGACCTTTTCACCAACTCATGTAAGTTGGTGACTTTACAGAGTTGCAGCGGAAAGGGATCCAACTTTATGGAAAAGTACATCAGATAAAGCATGTGTGTTAAAAGTCTTCAGAAGAAATCTGTCTTCAAGTGTTGGCTTCGGAAGACTTTGTCTATTGAAGCTTCGGAAGACTTCATCTTTGGCTTCGGAAGATATTGGTCTTAGCTTCGGAAGATTTCACACTTAGAATATTTCTGTTGCATGTGTGAAAGTTCCGAAGCATTCTTCTTCAATGGACTTGTACAGTATGCAGGAGAGACTTTGGGTGTATGGGTTGCATCAGCCTCTTCATATAATCTCTACAAACTCCCCCTAGGCTGATGCTACCAAAACACTAGTAGACTTCAGATATTGATAGTCCTCATCAGAATAATGACCATCCCTTTCTTCATGAGATGATCAGGATCCCTCAGACTGTCAAAGTGTCTCCTCATATCAAAGAGATCATGTAGAGGCAGATTGAACATGTCTTTCCTAGTGTAGATGTCTTTAATGCCTTGTTCTCTAATGACATGCCATGTTTCTGGATTTGTGGTGTATGTCCAGGACAAGATAGGTCTTCCTGATGTTACAGGAGCTGTTTGAATAGGAGTTGATGTAGCATCCTCTAGCTGCACATCCTCAAGATGTTCTGACTCATCCTAAGGTTCAGAAAAGGATGCAACTTTCTTCTTCTTTGGCTTTGGCTTTGAAGCCATCCTTTTCTTTCTCTTTGTTACTTTTAACTGAGAAAACTGGCCTCAACACCTGATTGATCTTCATTTTCTTTCTCAGTTGGGTCTTCCTCTCTTATAGGTTTAGAAGGAGAGGGAGGTTGACCATGCTGTGGATTAGAAAATGAAGCTTGATGAGATTCAGTAGGAGGTTCAGGTTGTGTTGTCTTAGGTTGTTCAACCTTCACCTCCACTTTGGGTGGAGCTTGACTTGGAGGGGAATGTAAGTTAATCAGCTCCCCACTCTTTATCTTCTGCTTGATCACCCTGATATGCCATCCATAGTGGATAGAGACATGGGACCAAGTCTCCTTCCGAAGAATCCATACAGCTTCAAGAAGCTCATCATCCTCTGCATGTCTACAGACTTCTTCATGCTCTTCTGGATGATGGCTCTTGATTTAGCAGCTTCTTCCCTTAGTTTCCTTTTGGTTGTCTTTCTTCCCTTGACTATCTCCAGTTTAAGATAGTCAAACTCAACATAGTCATAGGATAAGGGAAGAAATGCTTTTGCCGGCACTAAGGTAGTTGATCATCTTGATCATGTCTTCTTCTTTATCTACCTAAGGTTCTTGTTGAACCACATCCTCATATACAGGACTTTCTTGAACTGGGGAGAGAGTAGGCACATGCTTATATAGTATTTTCTTTCTTCTGTTTTCTTTCATTCGAACCAGTAGCTCAGCATCTTCTGCCTCTTTCTTCTCCTTTGACCTTTCCATGTCAACCAGTTTATTCAGTTCCTCTAAGGGGAGAGAAATGACATTGTCAATGTCATAGTTCCTGGTTTGCAAGTAGTTGATCCTAAATGCCCTCAACTCATCATCTTGAGTATTTGGTTTGGGGGCAGCCCTGATTGCACTTTCCATGAGCCTTGCAGACCTAAAAAAGGAACTTTCTCCCCTTAGCTTCCTTTTCCTCTCTCTCTCTCCTCCTCCCCAATCTCCTCAGATGTCATCTTTCTTTTCCCTTTATCACTCACAGACCTTTGTGACTCAGGGTGGAGAGAGCTTTGGTCTTTATTGCTTGATGTAGCTTCTAAGCTCTGGCCAGAGAGAGGTTGAGAAGCACCTTCCCCGGTAGGTGTCTCAAAAAGGGTATGGATCTCTGAAGCAGTTGATGTTGATGGGACAGGGCTCTCAGGTTCTGCCACTAGGCCTTCAATCAAGGTTTCCCCTATGAAACTAATCTTAGGGTCTACCTCAACATCCAGTTGACCGATGGCATTGCCTGATTGCCTTATTCTTCTTCTGAAGTTGAACTCTGTAGTGATCATGTCTTGGATTCTTTGAGCCAGCCTGTCAGCTTGTCTTGATTGGCTTGGATTGACAAGTGGCATGTTGACTAGATCCGGACCTTCATAGAACTTCAAGTTCTGAAAGTTGAAGATCTCTTGCTGCCCTTGAACTCTAAGAATGATGAGGGCTCTTCTATTATTGTCATACCTCCACCCAATGATGTAATTTGAAGTTGGTGGAGATGACATAGCCCTTGGTATCCCTTCCTCAAACATACTCTGTATGTAGGAGTCTATAGAGTCCACATCAATGTGAACTTGAGGAAGTTGCTAAGTGTGCACAATTGCAAGTGAGGATGGTGAGTCCTCAATGTCCACACTCTCTAAAGAACTCTTAGGTTCTGTGATTGTAATGACTTTCTCCCCTTTTTTGGTAGCATCACCCACTTGCATAGGTGAGCTAGGAGTTAGGTCAATCACACTTATAAGTTCTTGTGTTCCTTTTTGAGCTCTTCTTAAAGGTCTCCCAGCTAGTTTTTCCTTAATATAAGAAATCTCAAGTTACTAATCATTGACCCTGTTTTGCAAGGTAGTCACTTGACATTCAAGATGACTAACCTTTGAGACTAAATAGGTGAATGTTTTAGACAGTTTTTGCACCTTTAGTCTTAGATACCCCTCATCTTCATCAGAAGAATCATTGGGGGATGAGATGATTGGAGTAGAGTTCTCTCTCTCATCACCAGCTTCAGGTTCTTGGCTGCTAGATTTCCTCTGCTCACTAGCAGCATTATTTGAGGTGTTAGTGGGTTGAGTTGCCATGGTTGAGGTCTTAATGATGTAATCACTTGCAAAAGTGAGAGCCTCTTCCATATGGACATCCTGAACAGGTTCAGGAGTGTCCACCTCAATAGTAGGTGACTGATGTGGGATAGAAGTAGGAGACTCAGGAGCACTCATCTCTCTTTGAGTAGGGAAAAAGAAGAGAGAATCATGGTACTCACTAAAACCTAAATCTTTATCAGTATAGAAGTTAATGTTTGGGATTGGTTGGTTTAAATCTAGAGATTGGGGATGGTAATTGTCCCCTGAAGGTTGATCACTTGAGTGTTGAGACTCAGAGTAATGGCTTAAGGAATTTGGGCTTATGAGCTCATCAGGCTGATCATGAGGAACCTTAGCGCTGATCATTGAATGAATGGTAGTGGTTTGCTCCTCAGGAGAAGTGGGAGCTCCAGTGTCCATTTCTTCCTGTATGGGTAAGTATATGGGGGCCTGCACAGACTGAATATTCTATGTAGGGGTTCATTTGTGTTGAGGGTGATTTGTTGTTGCTGAGGTGTTTGGGAAGTAGAAGGTGTGTGTTCAACACTAGCTGGTGCTGCTAGGTTGTCACCTTAAGCAATAAGCTCTAACATTTTTGGGTCAAGGGTTGTTTCTACCCCAGAGAAGCCAACAGTGGGCTTTCTCAGTATTTTAAAGATGTCGGGCTTCATCTGTCCCAGTTTAAGAATATTACATGTTCCCCTTAACTGTGAGCCCAGATCATAGTTAAGAATGTATTGAACATATCTAGGGAATATGTAATACTCTAGGGAGTCCAAGTTTGCAAACAGATTAGTATAAACAAACTGAGAATACCTGAACTTGACCCCCCTGAACCATCCCATAGACAATGAAGGAGAGATCCTCAGGAATCTAGTCCCATCCACCATGCTTGTTTGATAAGCTGTGGATAACCACATGGAGCAGGAATTTCCATTGGGATAAGACCTTCCCTTTCCTGAAGGTCTTGACAGAGTAGTCTCCCTCATAGCCCATCTGCGGGAAGGGCTGGTTAACAGCTTCCTTGGGAAAGAACATCTCACCTGCGGTTAAGGTTGGCCATAATGAGAAAGCTTAAAGATGAAGAAAGAAGAAAGAAGAAAGAAAGAAATTTCAGAGAGAAATTTGGGGTTTTAGATCTGGAGGAAGAAGGAGATGATAGAAAGAGGGGGAAACCGTTGGGTTTTTATGTGAAAAAGGATTTCAGATAACGTTTAATGAAATAGGATAAACTTTGAAATCTAGATGTCGGTCTCACCTCTGAAAAAATAGTTTACTTTTGCTCAAAAAGTACTTTTCTTGGAAGTCAAAAAGCTTCCGAAGGTAAATTATCTCCGGAAGTTTTAGTGAAAAAGCTTCCGAAACTAAAATGACTTTGGAAGATTTTCCTAAGAGTTGTGAAAATTTTGCTTCAGAGGAAGAATTGAGACTTGAATGCTTTGTCCAGATGAATGAAGCTTCCAAGAGTTAATTTGCTTCACAAGAGAATGGTACTTGAAAACATATAAGTGTCTGAGACAAGTATTTAAGCTTCGGAAGATATTTCAGTAATTTCTTCTGAAGGTAAATTTCATAGACAGTTATTTGTTTTGAAGGCATGATTTTCTTCTGAAGATAAGAGTATATCTTCCGAAGGATCAAAAATTTTCAAAATCTAAGGAAAGTATTCAAAAAGATTTTCATCCAAGGAAAACATAAGCTTATGAAAGTGATGAACTAGACAACTTAGAACACACAAATTTTAAGAAATAATAAGAATTAGTTTTAATAAAAACCTACTCAAAGTTTATCATCCCAATAGCTAATATAAGATATTTAAATCTCTGTTCATCAAAAGCTTTTGTAAACAGATCAGCATAGTGTTTATTTGTGTGGACTTTGACTAGTTTAATTAATCCCTTTTCAAAATTATCTCTAATTAAATGATACCTGATGTTGATGTGTTTGGTCCTTGAGTGTTGCACATGAATTTCTGTGATAGAAATAGCATTGTTGTTGTTTATGTGAATGTGAGTCTCCTTGAAGTTTAATCCATAGTCAAGCATCTGATTCTAAATCCATAGCACTTGAGCACAGCAGCTTCCAGCAACAATGTATTCAGCTTCAGCAGTTGATGCAGAGACACAGGATTAGGTCTTGCATGGCCATGAGACAACCCTTACACCAAGAAACTGACATCCCCTAGATGTAGACTTTGCACTCATGTTGCAACCACCATAATCACTATCTGTATATGCATACAGATTGAAGTCAGAGTTCTTAGGATACCACAGACCAATTGTTGAAGCACCTTTGAGGTATCTTAGAATCCTTTTGACAGTGATAAGATGAGACATCTTAGGTTTGGCTTGATATCTTGCACAAATACATATAGCCAACATGATATCATGCCTGCTAACTGTAAGATACATAAGATATCCAATCATAGCCCTGTAAAGGTGTTCATCCATACACTCCCCCTCAAGATCAGGTCTAAGGGAGTGGTTTCTTGCTATGGGTGTCTTAGCAATCTTACAATCAGTCATGTTGAACATCTTAAGTATGTCTTAAACATACTTTGACTGACTAATGAAGATGCCATCTTCAACTTGCTTCACTTGAATTCCCAGAAAGAAATTGAGTTCCCCCATGGCACTCATTTCAAATCTATCTTTTATCAGCTTCTCAAAGTCTTTGCAGAGCCTTGGATTAGTTGAACCAAAGATGATGTCATCAACATATACTTGAACTAGCATCAATCCCTTCTTCTTGTGTGTATCCTTGAACAACTAGTCTAGCTTTATTCTTGATGATGATGCCTCTATCATCCTGCTTGTTCCTAAAAACCCATTTGGTTCCAATGGTAGTCTTCCCATGAGGAAGAGGACAAAGGTTCCAAACTTTCTGCCTTTAGAATTGAAGCAACTCATGTTGCATAGCTTCAACCCAACTTCCATCCTTTAGAGCCTCATCAACTTTCTTTGGCTCTATCTAGGATAAGAAACAAGAGTGGAGACAAACATTTGCTTCATGGGTTTGTCCTCTTGTTCTTACCCCTATGACAAGATCTCCAATGATGTTTGTGGTGGGGTGAGACTTGTGGATCCTTAGCTAAGGGATCACAGCAAGTTGCTGAGAGAGATCTAAATTTGAGAAATTTAGATCTAGCATAGAAGTTTCTCCCACCACATCAGCACACTTATCAAGAGAAACTTGATCCAATGAGTGTGTGACATCATTGATGTTGTCATCTATGGAGTGGTTATCAGCATCAAGAAATTCCTGATCACTGTCACCGCCTCCATTATTTTCTTCTACATTTGAAGTATCTTCATCTGGTAGTGGAGCCTTTAAGCTGGAATTTGAAGACATCCTAGATGTATCAGCTGAGTTTGTCATTGTGGTGCTGATAGATACTTCATTTGCAAAAGTAGTTACAACTGGAGCTGAAGATGTATGACTTGAAGTTCTTCTCAACTCAAATCTTGGGTTAGGATCACCTGTTGATAGATATTTGCAGATCCTGAAACAATCTCACAAGATTTGTTAAAACAGTTGGTAACTAAATCAAGATCAAACAGCCAATCAGGACCAAAACCATCTACACGGGGTGTGTGTTCATTGAAAGTCACATTGGCTGACTCCTTAACTAGTTCTAAGATTGTATACTCTATAAGCCTTATCTTGGGAAGAGTATCCAATAAAGTGTCCATCATCAGATTTCTCAGCAAATTTGACAATTTGATCTTTGGTATTAAAGATGGTGCAAGGACATCCAATTGACCTGAGAAAACCAATGAAAGGTTTCCTCTTGTGCCAAAGTTCATAAGGAGTCTTGCCAAGAGTCTTAACTACTAAAACTTTATTCTGCACATAGCAGGCAGTGTTGACTGTCTTTGCCCAGAAGGTGATGGGTAACTTAGAGTCAGACAACATGGTTCTTGCAGCTTTAATCAATTTCCTGTTTCTCCTTTCAGCAACTCCATTTTGCTGAGGAGTCCTGGGAGCACTGTATTGTCTTGTGATACCCTTTTCATCACAAAATGTATCAAGGATTTGGTTCTGAAATTCAGTTCCTTGATCACATCTTATGATTTTGACCTTGTGATCAGATTGATTCTCAATCGTTAGGATGAAATTCTTCAGAAACTCAGGAATCTCATCCTTAGTTCTAAAGAAGAAAACCCAAGTGAATCTTGTAAAGTCATCTGTGATCACTAAACAGTAAGAGGTCATCTGTCATTCTTCAAAAACTTTCGAAAGCAAGCTCACCCACTCTCCCCCAGTGGTTAAACTATAGGATCTGATTTTTTTATTTTTCATATTAAAGAAAAGTAGACATTTGCGGCCTAAAACTACACGATACAATGAAATTCTTCAGAATCTCAGGAATCTCATCCTTAGTTCTAAGGAAGAAGACCCAAGTGAATCTTGTAAAGTCATCTGTGATCACTAAATAGTAAGAGGTCCTTCCTAGACTCATTACACTGGTGGGGCCCAAGAGATCCATATGTAACAAGTGTAGGGGTGTAATGATGGAGTTTCTTTCCTTAGGCTTATGAGATACCTTATGTTGCTTCCCTTTCAGGCATACAACACAATGA
>BJCM01206784.1:0-12457 GCA_018326385.1 Flaveria bidentis | reverse complement strand
TGAGTCATTCGTATGAAGTTGTTCATGCGTATGGTCCATTAGCATGGGCCATTCGCATGATGACTTCATGTTATTAAGTTTGAATGTATTAATTGTCATAACATTATTTATATTAATTCAAACAACCACAAACCTATATAATCAAGTCAATATGCGTTAAACACCTCATTAATGAAATATTAAACGTTTTAAACACAACCAAACATTTGTATTTCATTAAGTACCCAACGATTACATAAGTGTAAGACAATAAAGACATATTATATTCAGATAAGGATCTAGGTACATATATGTATCAACATAATGTAATCACTTGTAGAAGTGAGAGCCTCTTCCATATGGACCTCCTAAACAGGGCTAGGGAGATCCACCGTAGTGGTAGGTGGATGATGTGTGCTAGACAGGGGAGAGTCAGGAGCACTCATCTCTCTTTGAGTGGGGGAAGAGTAGAGAGACTCAAGATACTCACTAAAATCTAAGTCTTCATCATTATAGAAGTCAAGGCTAGGGATTGGTTGGTTGAGATCTAATGGTTGGGGATGGTAACTTTCCTTTAAAGGTTGTTCAGTTGAGTATTGAAACTCAGAGTAAAGGCTTAAGGCTATTGGGCTAATAAGCTCATCAAACTGAGCATTAGGAACCTTAACACTGATTCTTAAATAGATGGTAGTGGTTTGCTCCTTAAGAGAAATGGGAGCTCTGGTTTCCACTTCTTCCTGTATGGGTAGTGATATGGGAGCCTACACAGACTGAATAGCTTATGCAGGGGTATGTTTGGATTTTCTTTGGTAGGTGAGATTGATTTGTGACTGTTTTGGTGGTTGAGAGGTAGAAGGTGTGGGTTCAACACTAGCTTGTAGTGCTAGGTTGTCACCTTGAGCAATGAGCTTTAAGATGTTGGGGACAAAGGCTATTTTTACCTAGAGAAGCCAACAGTTGGCTTTTTCAAAATTTTAAAAATGTCAGGCTTAATCTGTCCTAATTTAAGAACATTACTTGTTTCCCTCAACTGTGAACCCTGTACACAGTTGAGAATGTGTTGAACATATCCAGAAAACATGTAATATTCTGAGGAGTTCAAGTTAGCAAGAAAATTTGTATAAACAAACTGGGGGTACCTGAAGTTGACCCCCTAAACCATCCTATGCACTATGAAGGAGAGATCTTCAGGAATCTAGTCCTAGTCCCCATGCTTGTTGGACAAGATGTGGATGACCACATGAAGTAAGTACTTCCACTACTAAGAGACCTTCCCTTTCCTTAAGGTCTTGACAAAGAAATCTTCTTCGTAGCCCATCTACTCAAAGGAGTGGTTAACAGTTTCTTTAGGAAAAACAATTCACCTTCTTTATCGTCCAGCTGAAGGTGAGTATTAATGATGGCTGGAGTAATGAAGATTGTTCTACCCTGCACTAAAGCAAACAGTGCCTTCTCCCCATCCATGGTCAGGGAGGTGGAGTAGTTGGATAGAGCCAAAAACTAACAAACCTTTAAGAAACTAGGATCTTTCTCAAAGTGCAATAGAGCAACCTGATTGTGTTGTATGTGGAGTTGCATGGAGAAATTTGGATCATTTCTGCGGTTGAGGTTATCCATTTTAGAAAGCTTAGAGGTGAAGAAAATGAAGAACAAAGGAAGTTTCTAGGTGAGTTTAGGTTAGTAAAGGTACAAAGGTAGAAGAGAGTAAAAAGAGGGGGAACCGTTGAGTATATATATAAAATGGATCTCAGACAAAGTTAATGGAAGAGGATAAACTTTGAAATCCGAATGTCGGTCCCACCTCTGAAAAAGTGTGTTCCTTCCCATAAATTAGTTTTCTTGGAAGTTGAAAATCTTTCAAAGGTAATTTCTCTTCGGAAGTTTTGATGAAAAGCTTCCGAAGCCAAAATGGCTTCGGAAGATATTCCAAAGATTTTGGAAAATTTTGCTTTGGAAGAGATCTACACTTGAAAGTTTTTGTTAAAAAAACCTCCAAGAGTTAATTACTTTAAGAAAAAATTGTTATTTAAAACACATAAGTATTTAGAAAAGAAGTTAAGCTTTGTAAGATATTGTGAAAATTTCTTTCGAAGGTAAAGTCTCCCGAGTAGCTATTTGTTTTGAAGACTTAAATTTTCAAAACTCTAAGTAATATCTTCTAAAAATATTTTTGTTCTTCCATAGTAAACTAGGGTTTATGAAGATAATAGAATAGACAACTTAGGACACATAGATTTTAGAAATAATATGATTAAGTTTTAAGAAAATTTACTCAAAGTTAATCATCCCAATAGTTGAGACAAGATACTTAAATTTATGCTCATCAAAAGCCTTTGTGAACAGATCAGCATATTGTTCATTTTTGTTAACTTTGACTAGTTTGATTAATCTCTTTTCAAAATTATATCTAATCAAATGATACTTGACATTGATATGTTATGTCCTTGAGTGCCGCACATGGTTATTTGTGATAGAGATAGCACTATTGTTGTCTATGTGAATGGGATTCTCCTTAAAATTGAATCCGTAATCTAGCATCTGATTCTGAATCCAAAGCACTTAAGCACAACAACTTGCAGCAACAATGTATTCAGCTTCAGCAGTTGATGCAGAGACACAAGATTGCTTCTTGCATTGCCATGAGACCACCCTTCCACCTAGGAACTAATATCCCCTTGATGTAGACTTTGTAGTCATATTGCATCCACCATAGTCACTATCTGTATATGCATACAGTTTAAAGTCATAATTATTTGGATACAAAAGGCCAATAGTTGAGGAACCTTTGAGATATCTTAAAATTCTCTTGACAGTGATTAGGTGAGATATTTTAGGGTTGGCTTGATATCTTGGACAAATAAATGTAGCAAACATAATATCAGGCTTGCTAGCTGTGAGGTACATACTCACCCTCAAGGGAGTGGTTTCTTGCTATAGGTTTCTTAGCAACCTTACAATTAGTCATGTTGAATCTCTTAAGTATGTACTGCACATTCTTTTACTGACTTATGAAGATTCCATCTTCAACTTGTTTCACTTAAATTCCCAAAAAGAAATTGAGTTCTCCTATGACACTCATTTCAAATCTGTCCTTCATTAGGTTCTCAATGTCTTTGCAGAGCTTTAGATTAGTTAACCCAAAGATGATGTCATCTACATATACTTGAACTAGCATTAAGTCATTTCCTTGTCCTTTGATGAAGAGAGTTCCATTTATAACACCCTTTTTATATCAATGCTTGCAGAGATACTAAGATAGAGTCTCATACCACTTTCTTGGTTCTTGGTGCATCCTATAAAGAACTTTATCAAGCTTGCAGACATAATCTGGATGATCAGGATCTACAAATCCAGGTGGTTGTTTGACATAGACCTCTTCATCAATTACTCCATAAAGAAAAGCACACTTGACATCAAGTTGGTAAACCTTGAAGTTCTTGGATGCAACAAAAGCTAAGAATATCCTAACAGCTTCTAGTCTTGCCACAAGAGCAAAGACATCTATGTAGTCAATTCCTTCTTCTTGTGTGCACCCTTGAACAACTAGTCTTGCCTTGTTTTTTATGACAAGTCCTCTATCATCCTTCGTATTCCTAAAAACCCATTTGGTTCCTATAGTAGTCTTACCATGAGGAAGAGGACATAGGTTCCAAACTTTTTGCCTTTTGCATTGAAGTAGTTCCTCTTGCATAGCTTTAATCCAACTTCCATCCTTCAGAGCCTCATCAATCTTCATAGGCTCTATCTGAGATAGGAAACAAGAATGAAGACAATGCATCATGTGTTTGTCCTCTTGTCTTTACCCCTGAATTAATATCTCCAATGATGTTTGAGGTGGGATAAGATTTGTGGATCCTTAGTTGAGGGATCACAGGAAGTTGCTGAGACAGATCTAAGTTAGAGAAATTTAGATCTGGCATTGAGGTTACTCCCACCACATCAGCATACTTATTAAGTGAAACTTGATCCAATGAGTTTGTGACATCGTTGATGTTGCCTTCAATGAGATGGTTATCAGCCTCTAGAAATTCTTAATCCCTTTCACCATCACCATTATCTTCTACATATGAAGATTCTTTATCTGGTTGTTGAGCCTCTTAGCTGGAGTTTGAAGGCATCTCAGACGTATCAGCTGAATTTGTCATTGTTGTGCTAATAAAAACTTCATTTGTAAAGTTAGTTACAACTAGAGCTGAAGATGTATAGTTTGAAGGTCTTCTCAGCTCAAATATTGGATTAGGATCACCAGTTGTAAAACATCTGTAGACCCTGAAACATTCTCACAAGATTTGTTAAAACAGTTGGTAACTAAATCAATATCAAATAACCAATCAGGACCAGAACCAGTTACACTGGGTGTGTACATTGAAGGTCACATTGGCTAACTCAACTATTCTTGTTCTAAGATTGTACACTCTATATGCCTTGGCTTGGGAAGACTATCCAATGAAGTGCCCATCATCTGATTTCTCAGCAAACTTGGCAATTTGATCTTTGTTATTCAAGATGGTGAAAGGACATCCAAATGACCTGAGAAAACCAATGAAAGGTTTTCTCTTGTGCCAAAGTTCATAAGGAGTCTTACCATGTGTCTTAACTACTAAAACTCTATTTTGCACATAGCAGACAGTGTTGACTGCCTCTACCCAGAAGGTGATAGACAATTTAGAGTCAGACAACATGGTTCTTGCAGCTACAACCAATGTCCTATTTTTCCTCTCAGCTACACCATTTTACTAAGGAGACCTGGGAGCATTGTATTGTCTTGTAATAACCTTTTCATCATAAAATGTATCAAAGATTTGGTTATTGAATTCAGTTCCTTGATCATATCTTATGGTCTTGACCTTGTGATCATATTGATTCTCAATCTTTAAGATAAAATTATTCAGAATCTCAAGGGTCTCATCCTTAGTTCTAAGAAAGAAGACCGAAGTGAATCTTGTAAAGTCATCTGTGATCATTAAACAGTAAGAGGTCCTTCCTAGACTCATTACACTGGTGGGGCCAAAGAGATCCATATGTAATAAGTGTAGGGGAGTAGTGATGGAGTTTCTTTTCTTGGGATTGTGAGATATATTGTGTTGCTTCCCTTTCAGGTATGCAACACAATGGTCATCACTTGTAAACTCTTTCTTTGGCATTCCAGTTACTAAATCGTTCTTAATTAGTTTATTCATGTTCTTACAGTTTACATGGCACACTCGTTTATGCCAGCAGAAAGACTCATCACTATTTGCTTTAGACGGAAAGCATGAAACTTCTCGTGAGGGATATGTTTCTAGCATGTCCATCTTGTACATGTTCCCTTTCCTAGGGGCTCTAAGCAATATATGCTCATGAGGAATGACCACCCCGGGATTGAGAACAATGCACTCGTGCTTAGTAAAGAGTATGTTATGAATCTGATTACAAAATTGAGTTACACTCAGAAGATTGTATCCAAGCTCCTTGACAAAGTTTACCTTCTCAATGTTGAGCTTACCATTTGGGACCTTGCCCCTTCTAGTGATTTAACCACCATCATCTCCTCCAAAAGCAACTGGTCCTCCATCAATGTAAGGCCCCGCTCCCGGGACGTTTACAGCTGGCCAATCATTGCTCACAAAACATACAATTGCATTTAATTTTCATAAAAACATCACAGCGGAACATTTAAATAACTTTTCATTTCATAATAACTACTTTTTCAAGTTAATACAATCATTCATTACACATTTTCATTTGTTCGCATTACAATGCAAAAACAATAACAAAAGAATGCCATCCAAAATGCCAAGTAGCTGCCCCACGCCATCCTCAGCAATGCTCACCTGCTAACTGGAAAATACATAAAAAGTCAGCATTGCTGAGTGAGTTCTAGTTTTAATATAAAACATACTTTCATTAAACCGTTCTTTACTTTAGCATAGATACAAATAGATAATATCATTATTATCTTCATCATTCATTCATTAACTTTCGTTCATTCATCATACGTCATTATCATTCACATTCATTACTTTCATTCACATCCACTCATACTTCCTTACTTTCATTCATTCATTCATCATTAATTCATTTCATTCCAACAAAATCCACGAACCTTACCCTACCATCATTCATAAAGCTAGTACTGGGCCGGGGTCTGTCATAGACCCCCCGCCATGGCGCACAACAGCCTGACCACAGTACCTAGGGTAAGTTTAGGTGTACCATTGTCATGTGTTATACCCGCCGTCATGCATAAAGCTGATACTGGGCCGGGGTCCATCATTGACCCCCCATCATGGCGCACATCAGCCTGGCCACAGTATCTAGGGTAAGCGACAAAGGTTCTATACAAATGGTCAATCACAAAGAAAGACCCCGATGTGCATCCTTCTGGGGAAGCTAACCCACACACCGTTGGACTAACACCCTTCATTGGGCGTGTTCCTACATACAAGGCTTGCAAGAGATTTTTTACTTTTCATCGTTCATTAATGCATGCATTCATTCATCATGTTCCTTTTTTCATTATCTTCCACTTTACGTTACATAATACTTTCATTTTATTCATTAACATTCAACGTAAAGCCACGGGAAAATAATCATACATAATAAGGAAAATCAACATACACAGTCAACATCATCATACATGGCATCATACATACATAACATACATCATACATACCATCGTGCATAAGCATCAAACATACATCATAACATGCCCATCATAACATCAATGACCTCAAAAAGTCAACTTACATAGCCCCGAGGAACCTCTCAAGTCAAAGCCTACATTTCAACTTTTTCCCCAAAAAGTCAGGAAACATTCTAAGTGTTCATCCGCATTTGTTATAGTTCATCCGCATTTGTTATAGTTCATCCGTATTTCTTTTACTTCATCCGCATTTCTTTTACTTCATCCGCAATTCCCACTACTCATCCGCATTTCTCTTACTTAGTGGTAAATGCTCATCCGTATTGACTGTTCATCCGCATTGGCTTTCCATTACTCATCCACATTGACTTACTTAATGGTTAATGCTCATCTGCATTTATTGTTCAACTTCATTGACTTCCAATACTCATCTGCATTGGCTTACTTAGTGGTTAATGCTCATTCGCATTAACTGTTCATCCGCATTGACTTCCAATACTCATCCGCATTGGCTTACTCAGTAGTTAATGCTCATCCACATTAACTGTTCATCTGCATTGACTTCCAATACTCATCCGCGTTACTTCTGCATACTCAGGCATATTCTAAAACTTAAACATATGAGCCCTAAACATCATATCTCAGTTCCCAAGCCTCATCTATCATGTTCTAAGCTTAAAGCTTACATTTTAAGCCTTAGAAACACAACCATAACATCAACAAGCATGAACATAACCCAACAATACATCATAATCATATCATACACACATTCATACATACGGGTTTAAAACCCAGTTTAATGAAAACATACATTCATGCATTTCCAGCCCCAAAATCAGTTAAAAACTAGTAAAAGAGGGGTTCTAGAACTCACCTTTGCAACTTTTGAGTATGGCTTCTTCCAAACTCGTTTGAAATTGAGTTCAACCGCCTAGAAGCCCACTAAAAACATACCCGAACACATACAAACACACATAAGCATAAACCCGAGGATATGACCAGTCAAGAACATCATAAACACATGTATTCTTACCTTGAATTCGAATTCTTTATTGTTTTTCCTTCAAAACCGAGAGTTTTCTGCTCTCTTTCCTTCTCTCTCTAAAATATCCGAGAATTTGTGTGTATAGAGAGTGATGGACGGCCATGCCACCTTTATCACCAACTTTTCAAAGATTTTGTACTTTTTGTCACTTTTAACCCCTAGACTTGGGTTTTATTTATTTTCCTTCTTTTTCTTCACTTTATTCTTCTTTCTTGACTTAAAAAAATATCCGGGTGTTACAATCAATTTTTTCAAACTTTTGGAGTAGTGACCTATTGCCTGTTATGTGACTGGAACAACCACTATCAATGATCCATATGTTCTTGTTTGTCTTTAGCTATTCCTATATAAAATAGATGGTTAATTAGATTTGGAAAAATAAGCCTTATTGGTCATGGGCTCATCAAAAGAAGTTGAAGGTAATGCAACATTAATATAGTCATGTTTTGAGGATCTTTTGCTAATGTTGATGGAGAATTCTCAGTCACTTGGTATTTCTTTGTCTTCCGCACCACCATTGGAAGCTTAGACTTGACCTTCAATACTTCTGAAGTTTTACTGACTTCGAAAGTTTTGATGACTGGACCTTCGGAAGATCTTGCCAACACTATAGTAGGCTTCAGTGCTTCAGAAGTATTCCCTCCTTTCGAGACCAAATTTTCTTTTAAAAGCAATTTTCCACTTGCATTCATCTTCATTTTGGAGCTTCCAAAGGAAACAAATTTTCCTTTCGAAGCTTGCTTCTTCTTGAAACTCTTAGAAGTCTCTTTCTTGATCATGTGGAGAGTGCCTTTTAGATTGTAAGGACAATACTTAACAAGATGAGAGATACTCTCACACATGACACATTCCATTTTCTTCTTTTAAGGGCCTTCTTTTGTGAACAAGGCTGAACTTGATCACTTTCCTTCTCCATCTTTATCTTTGTAGATGCAGTGGAAGTTCTTTTAGGTAGTGAGCTTCCTTTGGAGTTGGATGGTCCAGGTTATGTAGCAGTGTTGCATAATTGATTAGCCTTCTTCTTCTTGCTTTATCATGATCAGCCATCAATCCTTGGTTTGGAGATGCATCTTCAACCTGAAAGCTCCAATCAATGCCTCATTCTTCAAGAGCTACTGTAGCTTCCTGCTTTGGCTTCTCATTCTGGGTGGCTTTCTCAGTGTAGTTTGCTTTTGTTTGTGCTTGCCCACCATTTGTCTTTGGTTCCTTACACTCTTTTGCAAAGTGGCCCATTCAGTTACAATTGTAACACTTGACTTTGTTTTTATCCAGCCCAAACTTTCCATGGCTACATTGCTTGAAAACTTCCTTCCTGTCCTTCTTGGCTCTATGAGTGAGAAGAGCCATCTGCTAGACTATTTCCTTGTACTCCAGATCATCTAGATGAATATAGTTCAGGTCTTTAAAGGTGAATAGAAAGTTGCATGTGCTTTTATCAGAAAACAAAAAGGCATGTGAAGAGCTTATCTCTTGGAATGGGCTTCCTTGAGTGTAGCTTTCTGTTGGTGTCTCTAGGATGGTGATGAAAGGATACTTTTGTGAGTTGTCAGGATAGCATATAAGATGATGTTGAGGTTCTATGCTCTTCCTTTCAGTCACATGCAGGGCTGAACTCATTTGATTGCTTAATCACTAGATGAACCTTGCACGTTCATCTCCATCTAGTATCCAATGAGAATACCATACAACTCTGTCAAGGTGAGAGTCTTAAGATTCTCAGTCCTCTTGATAACAACACAGTAATGTGTCCATTGCCTATGAAGAGAAGACATAAACTTCCATACATTGTCCCTGTTTTCAAGAGTCACTCCAACATTTACTAGAGTGTCCATAATCTCAAGATACCTGAAGTATTGTTGAGTCATGGTTTCACCTGTTTTAAAGGTGAAGTTCTCAAACTTCAGGAGATCCTTCTTGTTCTACTTGACTTCATTAGACCCCTCATACATAAGCTTCAATGCATCCCACAACTGGTTAGCTATTTTGCACTTCTTGAAGCATTTGTATATAGAATTTGGGAGTGCAGTTTGAAGGGCTATCATGGCCTTCTGATCAATTTCTACTCTCTTCATGTCTTCATCAGAATAATCAGCCACAGCCTTTGGATTCATACCACCTCCAAAAGCATCTGAAGAGGTGCTTGGTATGTAAGGTTCTAACATAATAGATTCTCACATCCTGGAGTCTTGTGACTTGATGAAGCCTTTTATTCTTTGGCACCAAGTGTCAAAGTCTTCAGGACTGATCAGTGGGGACTTTTTCATGGTTCCAGTTTCCATATCAGCTTTATAGATGGCTGCTATTTGAGATGTTAAGTATTTTGTTTGTGTGAGGGATATGGAGATGGTGAGATCTTACAATCAAGAGTCTCGAATGCTCTGATATCAATTGCAGGACCGTTTAGGGGAATTCTTGTCACTTACAACACAACACACAAAAAGAAGAGAATGTTTAGAACACTTAACAAATCTAATAGGGAACTGGTAACACAAAATTGACACTTATAATGCATGTAAATATGAGACAGAACAAGAATAGACAACAACACAAGTGTTTGGTTTTCAAGGATGTTATATATTTCTCTCAAGTTCTCTTACAAGTGTACAAGCATACGTGTGTCAAATAAGTTACAAAGACCTAAGATATTTATACTACAACCTACAACCGACAATACTTTGAAGGCTAGCTGGATACATGATCTAGACAATAATAAAATCAATATAAAGTCAAAAGGCAGATTGTCTTTTGACTAGTGATTATGACAAGTCATAGCTCATATCCTAATATATTCCAAAAAGTATAAAAGTACATAAAGTAGAAAGTAAAAAACTCAAGACCTTAATGTACAGTTACCAAAAGCATAGACTTTTCACCAACTTATGAAAGTTGGTGAGTCAATAGAGTTGCAACAGAAAGTGGTCCAGCTGTATGGAAAAAGTACATAAGATAAAAGCATGTCTTCAAAAGTCTTGAGAAGATAATTTGTCTTCACTTCTTGGCTTTGAAAGACTTTGTCCTTGAAGCTTCGAAAGACTTCACCTTAAGCTTTGGAAGATGTCGATCTTGGCTTCGAAAGATTTTACAGTTGAAATATTTTCTAGTGCATGTTGTAAAACTTTCAAAGCATTCAACTTCAGCACTTAGTGTGACAACCGACCTCTAGGTCATAACTCTAACCTTACCAACCTGCATCTTTTCCTATTCTACTAATATTATTGCTACTATCATTGATACTATTCTCTCCTCCATGCTAATTGATTCTATACTTTTGTCTTAAATGATCCTTTTGAGATGATGCCTAAGGTTGACCGTATTTGCTAATGCGGATGACGTGTTCATCATCCACATTTCTCCAGTGCTCAACCGCATTTGCTAATGCGGATGGGTACTCAGCCGCATTTGGTAATTGCGGATGAAATTCATCATCCGCATTTCCTCTTGAGTCATCTGCATTTCCCCTGAGTCATCCGCATTTGGTAATGTGGATGGGCAAACTTACAGCCGCATTTCATCTTGCCATGAACCCTTCCGACTTGTGTTTTTGTGATGATTTTAACTATATCAAATGTTACTTAGGGAAATCTTAGTGTCTTGGGAAAGTTATTTAGCCACCCTTGCAACAATTTAAGTCATAGTTGAAACAATTAAATTGTGTGTGCCTACACACTTAATTTTCGGTTGATACATGTATGATCATGCACGAGAAACACCAACTAACTAAGCTATACCACCTAAAATACTAACCAATACTATATAATATTAATTACCATAAAATTAAATCAGATGACCCACAAGAGGCCAAAACTGGCCACCCCACTCTCCACCAATCCTTTCTCTTCTACACCACTGCCCCTTCCACACACTCTCCATACATGCAACATTTCACTTCACCCCATACACTTTATCTCTCTTCTCTTAATTTCAAATTCTTTACAGAAAACACACACACACACACACTCAAGGTTTTCTCTCTAATCTCAGCCACATTCGAAGAACACTAACAACTCTACCATCGGCCGAAGCTCAAACCGCAAAAGTGAAGTTTTGTGTGCTTTTGGGTGTACGGTTCCTGCGAGTTCAACCTTCTCCAGCCTTGTCTGAGATTCACCAGATTTTTCCAAGGGTTTCCAGGCCATCCTCGACTAGCTACACACTCCAAACCGCGGGTTACACCAAGTGTAAGCTACATCTCAACCGGTTGGATCATTTCATGTGTTTGTCTTCGTTGTTCATTCAAAATCTTACCATTTTCATATCTAAAAGAAACTTGCTGCTATCACCTTGTTCCTAAAGAGTTTTTCACGTTCTTGAAGATATCTCACTTGTAATACATGTCATTTTATAGGTGTAACACGGTTTACACCTAGAAAACCCTTTTTTGGGTGTATTTACACCATCCGACTTGCACATCTTGTAATCTTCTTAAGCTAAGCATGTAACCTGCTCAAAACTAGTTTTCTAACATTCTAATAACCTGCATTTAAAATTACAAAAGGTTTGGGTAATGTTTAATCACAAAGTTATAGCGTTTAACACATGTGTGATAGGTGAAAATGGTGTAATAACTATGTTTCCATCTTTTTCTTACAGTGCATGTTGAACCTAATAGAGCAATTGATCGGATCAGAACCAATTGATAGGCTCTGATATCAATTGATAGGATCAATTGAGATAATCTGTAATGATTTAAGTGAACAATTCAAGAGAAACACAAACAATTGTAATCGATTCAAGCAATATCAACAAATTCACAGTTCATTGATATAGCTAAGACAATTACAAGAGTAAGAAAGCAGTTAGCAATTCTC
>BJCM01206783.1:0-10417 GCA_018326385.1 Flaveria bidentis | reverse complement strand
ATTGGCCTTGCCCGGATGGTAGTGGATCTCACAATCATAATCCTTTATAAGTTCCAACCATCTTCTCTGACTCATTATCAGATCTTTTTGCTCAAAGAAGTACTTCAAGCTCTTGTGGTCAGTGAAAATGATGCACTTCGTCCCGTAGAGATAGTGCCTCCAAATCTTTAGTGCAAAGACCACGGCTGCTAGTTCCAAGTCATGAGTAGGGTAATTGACCTCATGAACCTTCAACTATCGGGATGCATAGGCTATAACCTTCCCTCTCTGCATTAACACACACCCCAACCCCGAATAGGAAACATCAGAATAAACCACCAGATCTTCACTTCCATCGGGTAATGATAGGACAGGAGGTTGAGTCAACCTCACCTTCAATTCTTCGAACGCCTTCTATTGAGCTTGGCCCCATACGAACTTCTCATCTTTTCGAGTCAACATGGTTAGCGGAGAAGCAAATGTAGAGAAGCCTTGAATGAATCTTCTATAGTAGCCCGCCAAACCCAAGAAGCTATGAATTTCGGATGGCGTCTTCAGTGATTTCCATTGCATAACCGCCTCCAATTTTGCCGGATCCACCATGATCCCATCAGGGTTCACCACATGACCCAAGAATTGGACTTCACGCAACCAGAACGTGCACTTGGAGAACTTAGCATACAACTTCTCCCTCCTCAGCGTCTCCAGAACCTCCCGAATGTGACCAACATGCTCTATCTCGCTCTTCGAATAAATCAGGATATCATCAATAAACAAAATCATTGATTTATCCAACATAGGCCGACACACTCGATTCATCAGATCCATAAATGCAGTTGGCGCGTTGATCAAACCGAAAGACATGACAAAGAACTCGTAGTGACCATAACGCGTGCGAAAAGCTGTTTTAGGGACATCATGCTCCTTCACCTTGAGGAGATGATAGCCAGATCGAAGGTCGATCCTTCAAAACCAACAGGAACCTTGAAGCTGATCGAACAAATTAGATATCCTTAGTAAGGGGTATCGGTTCTTCACCGTCAACTTGTTCAGCTCGCGGTAGTCAATGCACATTCTCATACTACCATCTTTCTTCTTCACAAACAGGACCGAAGCACCCCAAGGAGAGATACTCGGTCTAATAAACCCCTTATCAAGTAGCTCTTACAAATGCTCCATCAATTCCTTCATCTCCATCGGAGCCAACCGATACGGTACCTTGGCAACAGGTTGGGCACCCGGTATCAGATCAATCTGAAACTCGATCTCTCTGTGAGGTGGCACTCTTGATAAATATTCTAGGAACACGTCTGGAAAGTCACACACAACCGGTACATCAGGCAGTTGTAACCACATCCTTTACATAAGCTAAATAGGCACTACATCCATGCCCCATGCACCTTCCCGCCACCGCCATTGAGATTACTTTCGGGATCGTCGTGACCTGATCCCCATAGATAGTTACCGAACTCCCGTCAGGTGCTGTCAAACGAATCATCTTCTTGTGACACACAATGTTCGCCTCGAAGTCCGCCAAGAGATCCATCCCAGGAACCAAATCGAACCCGCCTAAGTCATTACGAACGGTCTAACAGGAAATTTATGACCTTCTAGTTCCACATCACAGTCTTCTATCATCTCAGAAATCCTTGTAGACTTACATATGGTAGTTTCTACATCAAAGGGGGCATCAACACGTCTACTATTAACAGGCAGCTTAGAAGAGAAAACAACATGAATAAAACTTTTACTAGCACCAGAATCGAACAACACAGAAGCTAAAGTTTGGTTCACATGAAACGTACCGGACACGACGTCAGGGTCCGTCCTAGCTTCCTCCTGTGTCATGGTGAATGCTCTGACGCTCGCCCTCGGTCCTTCACTTCCCGTCTTCTTCCCCCTGGAACCCTTAGCCCTCGGCTTCTTACAATCCCTACTCATGTGGCCCTCCACGCCATGGTTAAAGCACCGGACCATACTACAGTCCTTGGCTATATGCCCCGCCTTCCCACATTTGAAGCACACGTTCGACCCCAACCGACATTCCCCACTATGCTCTCTCCCACACCTATCGCACTTCTTCATACCCACACCTGATGTGACTACACGATGGTCATCCACCGGTACCTTCTTGTTACCCGTCGAGGCATCACCCCGACCAAACCTCTTCCCACTCCAGTTTCGATCACCACCACCCTTTCTGCTACATTCAGCCACCACCACTACAGCCCTTTCATCATATAATCTCTCTGCCAAATCCACCGCTAACCTAAACGTGCTCGATCAGGCAGCGATCATGTGTCGGCGAATGTCCGTTGGCAAACCCTGAATATACCTCTTAATCTTCCGTGATAGAGGCATCACCTAATCCGACACCAGACGTGTCATCTCGTTGAACTTCGTGGTGTAGTGCTGATGTGTCATGCTTCCTGCCTCCAATTGCAGGAATTCCCTCTCAACCTTGTCCATCTCCCAGTGAGAACCAAACTCCTCAATCACCAAAATTTTCAATTCCGACCATCTTATTCTTCCAATAGCCCTGCTACCCTTGGCTTGGACTATATTATCCCACTAGCACAGAGCCGAGTCCACAAAAGAATGGTCAACAAACTTTACTTCCTGATCCTCCTGATACTCGCTGATATGCAATACCACTTCCATTTCTCTCACCCACCGGTGAGCAGCAGCAGCAGTGTTGTTTCCATCAAAAGTAGGGGGCTTGCATCGTTGAAATTACCCATAGTTACAACCTCATACCACCTCTGGTACAGTCTCCTCTTCTTCCTCTTCTTCTTCGTCATCAGACAGAACCGTCTTAGTCTTGGGTTGTCTTTTTTCGCTCGTAGGTCTACTCATTTCCCTTCTTTCCCCATCTCTAACAGCCTTTATCACTTCGGTCACCACAAACGGTAGGATCATCTGCATGACCTAATGCAATTCCTCCACAACCGCCTCCTTCATTGAGGCTCTCAGGTTAGCACTCTCCTCTCCGCCCTCCGGATGAGGAGTCTCAGGTTCTTCATGAACCACCTTTTTGGCTCTAGGTCTTCCTCTTGTGACCCGTGGTTCAACACCACGTCCACCACCACCACGCGAAGCTTTAGATGATCTACCACCGACCATCCTCACACACACACACACTGAAAGAATCAAACACCAACACGGTCATTTAAGGGAACTAACTCAGTTTATGTCAAGTATAGTAAGTCCCTAATTACAGTGGCCAGTTGTGATTAGCCACTTACTTTACTCTTCATACCCCAAGCATTACCTGTCCTGACTACACCAGTATTTAAATCTACATACAACACATAACCACATACCATGCGCACAAAATACCGGTTAACATTACAAAAATACCTGATGGCACGCAGCTACTCAGATTGGCATCCCTTCCCTTTCCGTCCCATTCTTAGTTTAAGTTAAGGTTTAGTTTGTAAAATTTACCCATTTCATTTAAACTTTGGCTCTGATACCAACTTGTAAGGCCCTGTTCCCGAGACGCTTACAGCTGGTCAATCATCGCACATAAAACATATATTTACGTTTATCTTAAATAAACATTGCAGCGGAAATATTTAAAAATGACATTTCATTTCATTATAAAGGCTTTTGAAAAATAATACATCGTTAACAAGTTACAAAATAAATTGTTGCATTACATCACAAAAACGTTATACAACTGGATGCCATCCAAAAGGGCTGAGTAGTCGCCCGTGCCATCCTCAACAATCATTACCTGCCAACTGGAAACACATAAAAGTCAACATTGCTAAGTGAGTTCTAATTTTATAATAAAACATACTTTTCTTTCATTAAAACCGTTCTTTACTTTCATGTGATCATACATCTTACATACACATAGATAATATCATTATTATCAACATCATTCATTCATTAACTTTCGTTCATTCATCGTACGTCATTAACTTTCATCATTACATCATTTCTTTCCATCAAACCATAAACTTTACCCTTCTGTTCATGGTACTGGACCTAGGCCTATCATAGACCTTCTATAACGGTGCACCGCACCTCCAGCCACAGTACCTAAGGTAAAGTTTAGGTATACCATTGCCATTTGCAATACCTTTCTGTTCAGTGTACTGGACCTAGGCCTATCATAGACCATCTATAACGGTGCACCGCACCTCTGGTCACAGTACCTAAGGTATGCAGCAATGGTTCTATACAAATGGTCAATCACAAAGAAAGACCCCGATGTGCATCCTCCCGGGGTAGCTAACCCACACACCGTTTGGCTAACAACTTTTAATGGTGAGTCCCGACATACAAGGCTTGCAAGACTTTCTTTACTTTCATCATTCATTAATGCATGCATTCATCATGTTCCTCTTTTCATTGTCTTCCATTTTACGTTTCATAATACTTTCATTTCATTCATTAACGTAACACGTAAAGCCACGGGAAAGATAAACATACATCATAAGGAACATAAACATAACATTTAGTCATCATCTTGCAGGGAATCATACATACATAACACACATCATGCATAATCATGCAACATCACATCTATGACCTCAAACAGTCAACTTACATAGCCCCGAGAACCTCCCAAGTCAAAGCCTAAACTACACTTTTTCCAAAGAGGCTAAGTGTTCATCTGCATTGGTGCTGTTCATCCGCATTTCCCATACTCCATCCGCTTTTGTTATCCGCATTTGGTATTACTCATCCGCATTGACTTTCCATACTCATCCCCATTGACTTACTCAGAGGTTAATTCTGATCCTCATTAATTGTCATCCACATTGACTTTCCATACTCATCCGCATTGACTTACTTAGAGGTTAATGCTCACCCGCATTAACTGTCATCCGCATTGACTTTCCATACTCATCCGCATTGGATTACTTAGAGGTTAATGCTCACCTGCATTAACTGTTATCCAGATTGACTTTCCATACTCATCCGCATTGACTTACTTAGAGATTAATGCTCATCCGCATTAATTGTCATCCGCATTGACTTACCATGCTCATCCACAATGATATTCCAACACTTAGGCCAATTCCAAAACTTAATATATGAGCCTAAAAAATCAGATTTTAGTTCCCAATCCCCATCCATCATGTTTTAAGCTTAAGTCTTACCTTCTAAGCCTTAGAAACACCATCATTCATTATCAAGCATAAACATAGTCACACATCACAACATAACATCAACATACACACAATCAAGCATACGGGTCCGAAACCCAGTTTAAAGAAATCATACATTCATGCATTTCCAGTCCCAAAATCAGTTAAAACATGAAAAAGAGGGGTTCTAGAACTCACCTTTGCAGTTCCTGAGTATGGCTTCTTCCAAACCCGTTTGCGAATTGAATTCAACTGCCTAGAAACCCACTAAAACATACCTGAACACATACAAACACACATAAGCATAAACCCGAGGATATAACAAGTCAAGAACATCATAAAACTACGAATTCTTACCATGAATTCGAATTCTTTCTTGTTCTTCCTTCAAAACCGAGAGTTCTCTGTTCTCTTCCCTTCTCTCTCTAAAATATCTGAGATTTGGTGATGTCTGTGACATATGGGCGGCCGTACCACCTTTTACACACACTTTTTAAAAATTTTGTCCTTTTGGACACTTTTTACCCCTAGACTTGGGTTTTATTTCTTTTCCTTCTTTTTTTAACTTTATTCTTCTTTCTTGTCTTTAAAAAAAATAAATGGGTGTTACATTTACCCTCGTCCCATTCAATGAATTGCCGTTTGGTGGTTTCTCGGGTTGCTCATCACAAATATTGAATACATGAGTTTTAGGCCACCTGACCTCCTACAACCTTTCTTCCTATGACACCATCATCAACGGAGGAAAAGGCAATGATGAAATCAGCGAGTTCTATGTGAATATTGACTATCATGTTGAATTTTAATCCACCTAAGTTTTAGGTTTCCAAGTTTTTTAATAGATACACCATGTTTTTAGGTTTTCTCTTTTGCTTTTCAAGTTAAATATTTACATTCAATTGGTTATTTTATGTAACATAAATGGGTTTAATTTGAAGTGGGTTTGATTTAATAGATGGGTTTTTAATGGGTTTGATTTAGTAGATGGGTTTTTCCCCATAGATTTGAAGAAGATAGATCTGTATTTAACAGAATGGATTTTTGTTTCTTAGATTTCACGGTTTTGTGTTCATAATTAAATCTGCTTATGTTGATGTAAGAGTTATCTTAAAGGCTGATGCTAACCAAAGATCTCTTAGCATGCATTATGAAGTACACGACAGTGTCAAATCTTCCGAAGCCAAAGACCCACCAAAAGTGAAATCATACGAAGCTTTAAGACAAAGTCTTCCGAAGCCTAAAGACTAATTCTTTCGAAGACAGAGAATACAATCTTTCTCTGACTCACTTTTGATAAAAGTTGAACCGGTTTTTGCTACCATCTCTGAAGACTCACCAACTTATAGATGTTGGTGAATATCTCCATTCTTTTGTCAACTATAGATTATGATCTTTGAGTCTGTAACTTTCCACTCTTGTACTTTTATCCTTTTTGTGACAGATTAGGATGTGAGCTATGGCATCTCATAGTCAATAGTCAAAAAGCAATCTGCCTTTTGACTTTACATTGATCTTGTTTTCTAGATTAGTGTTCTAGTTGGCCTTTAAAGTATGGTTGGATGTAGGATTAGTATAAAGTGCCTCATGTAACTAGTCCTTTGGACTAAGCCTTGTAACAATTGAAAAACACTTGAGAGCAACATACATGAAATTTGAAAACCAATACTTGTTTTGTTCTTGTGTTTTTACTCTTGTTTTTTGTTTCATTTGCCTGGTTTTCTATTTGATATGTTAAGTGTTATACTCTCCACCTTGTGAAACTGTTGCATAACCCTTTACAAGTCTTGAAATTTGGTATCAATGATTTTTCGTCTCTTAATTGTAAGATCTCACCATCTTAAATCTTTTCAGTTTCACAAAACACTTACTAGCTCAAATGGCAGCTCTAATTAAGGTTGACATGGAAACCAACACCATGATTGAATCTTCACTGATCACTCCTAATGACTTTGATACTTGATGTAATAAGATGGAAGGCTTCATCAAGTCACAAGATAGCATAATATGGAGATCTATAGTCTTAGGACCTCACATCCCAAGTACTACTTCAGCAACTATTGGTGGTGGGATGATACCAAAGGACGTGGTTGACTACACTAACGAAGATTGAATAAGTTTGATTTAGATTAGAAGGTCATGAACACTCTTGAAACTGCTATACCAAACTCTATCTATAGAGGTTTCATTAAGTGCAAGACTGCTAAAGAACTATGGGATGCACTGAAGCTAATGTATGAGGGGTCTGATAAAGCCAAGGAAAACAAGAAAGATCTCATGAAGCAGCAGTTTGAGAACTTTACCTTCAAAACAAGTGAAAGTATGACTCAACAATACTTCAGGTATGTTAATATTGTAGACACTCTGATTTATATTGGAGTTAAACTTGAGAATAGGGAGATTGTGAGGAAGTTCATGTTCTCTCTTCCTAGACAATGGACACACTACTATATGGTATCCTGAGTGGTTACTAGAGGGAGATGAACATGTAAAATCCATCCAACAGCTTTTTAAGCAATCAATAGAATTTAGTTATTCATGTGGTTGAAAGGGATGGCAAAGAACCCAAACATCATCTTATTTGCTACCTTGATAAATCACAAAAGGCCCTTTCATCACCTTTCTAGAGACACCAAGGGAGAGCTAAACTCAAGAAAACCCATTCCAAGAACCAAGCTTATCTCAAGCCCTTGTGTCTTCAAATAAAAGTTGTTGCAACTTTCTCTTCAATCTTAAAGACTTGGATTGCCTCTATCAAGATGACCTAGAGTATATAGTGATAGTCTAGTAGATCGTTCTTCTCACTCATAGAGCCAAGAAGTTATACAAAGAACACAAAGAAAGTTCCCAAGAAATGTAACCAGTGGAAAGTTTGGAGTGGATAAAAGCAAAGTGAAGTGTTAAAACTGTAACCAAATGGGACACTTTTCTAGGGAGTGTAAGGAACCAAGGACTAATGTTGGCCAAACATAATCAAGGCCAAATACACTAATGCAACTCCCATAACTAAGATGCCAAGCCAACCAAAGCAATAAGCTATTATTGATGTTGAAGAGGGAGGCTTTGACTAGAGCTTTCACATTGAGGATGCCTATCTAAATTAAGCACTAATAGCTGACCATGATGAAGCCAAGGTATTGGAATATATTTGTACTCCTGAATGCATTGCTAAAGTAAACATGTATATGTCATATAACTTGGAAGTGAAATTGGATCTTGAGTCTTTCAATATTTTTGAAAGCTAATTTCAAAAGAGTATAAAATGAATACAAACTTAAAATAGAATATTTAAAGAAAACAATTTCTACTCTTAAGCATGAGCATAGAAATTACAGGACTTAAATCAAAGATCGCATTACCAAGTTATATAAATGCAAGGCTGAGCTTGTGATCAACAAAGCTAGTGCAAAAAATGTGTTCTTGAAGAAGAAACCTTCAAGAATATCATATCTTCATCCTTACATGCAAAGATTTGTAATCAAAATAGGCATGGGTTGCGGTCAAGTGAGATAGCTCCGCTACACATATTATCTGTTAGATCTACAAGGCGTAGAACTAGTGAAGATGATATTGGATCAAGAAAGGCTGGTGCAACCAAAACCAAACACTTAAAGAATTTTGGTGCTGCTAATAAAGGACTTCTGAAGCTAAGTGTGGAACTTGCGAAGGGAAATAGAGATCTTCCGAAGACAAATTTCAAGAACAACTTCTGAAGGAAAACTCCATCTTCCAAAGACAAAGTCTTCTCTTCCCAAGTTCAAGAATGAGAAGATTTCAAGATGATGACTTCCGAAGTAGAGATCTCCAAGCCTCGGAAGAAGTAAGTCTCTTCTAAAGTATAAATGGCCTATGAAGAATTTGTTCTTCCGAATCCAATTAACCTTCAGAAGACACTGCTATGAACCGGTGGACATAAGTATGGTCCTTCTGACACTCTGCGACAGACCTCTGATTGACACTTTCTCAAAAGGACATGTAGTTGACCATACTTTATTCCACTGTTCACCTTTATCAGTTAGTACAGTTACTAACTTTAGTTGGTGACAAAAGGTAAGTCATGGACATGTCATGACTACCAAATCTTAGATAAGACATTATCTAAGATACCTTAACTTTAGCTTTGTAGTATTTGGTTTAGTTATAGGTTTTCAACTGGTATCAAAGTATATCTGGCTATAGGTGATAGTATATATAGTTTCTCATTGTAACTCTTGTAGTATGTTTGTAAGAGTCTTGTAATACTTTAAGTTGAGAAGTAATATATACAAATACCTTAAAATTTATTTCCTTGTGTTCTTTGTTACTTACTATATTATTATCAACTCTTAGAAGAAATTCTGCTTCCACTAAAATCTGTGTGTGTGATTAAGTGAGTTTGAGAGAAAAACTTAAGTGTTAAGTGAAAAACTTCGATCCTGCAATTGGTATCAGAGCTTTTTACGCTCTTCATTGTGAGATCTTACCATCCAAATCAACTTGTTTTCATTCCTCCTTTTACCATACTAAAAAATGGCCCTCAACCAAAAGTCTGAAGTTTAGATGAGGACAATGAATAAAGCATCTATCATCACCCCTAAAAACTTTAGATCATGGAGCAGACGCATAGAAGGCTTCATTAGGTATCAAGATGGAAAAATGTGGCAATCTATTGTTAATGGTACTTACAAACCAAAGGTGGTTGCACCAAATGGAAACGGTGCCATGATAGAAAAGGACATTTAAGATTACTCTGATGAAGATCGGAAGAAGATGGGCATTGATAGTAATGCCATGACTGTTCTTATGACTGTTATACCCAACTCCATTATGGTGGGGTTTGAGCATTGCAAGTCAACAAAAGAACTACTTTAGCTCCAATTACTCAAAGAAAGATTCACTGAAGCAATAGTTTGAGAACTTCAGGTACATGGATCATATCTCTTCCCTTCAGTCTGTGGTAATTGCTCTTGAATTAAGAGATATCACTCAAAAATTCATGAGTGCAGTCCTAAATGAGTGGATGTTCTACTGTGTCTCTATCAAGAGGATAGAAAACTTGAACTCCCTCAATATGACTGAACTATATGGCATCCTTGATGGAAACCATGTAAAGATGGACAACAAAAAGGGCATTCAGATTTTGTTAGAGTTTTCCATCTTAGAGTTTTCCATCTTGAACCTTTTCAAGATTTTGTCAATGTATGCACTTTGATTTAAACCAATCAGCCGCCTTGATCTATCCCTATAGATCTTTATTCCCAAAATATAGGCGGCTTCACCAAGATCCTTAATAGAAAAGCAGCTTCCAAGCTAGGTTTTTACACCTTCCATGGTTGGAATGTCATTTCCAAATAGTA
>BJCM01206782.1:0-16236 GCA_018326385.1 Flaveria bidentis | reverse complement strand
TTTTTTAATACAAACATTTTAATAATTTTTTGGAGATTTAAAAATCAATATTTTTTAAAAGCAAAACTTCTTTAAAGACAAAATTTTGAAAAATTAGTGTTAGTGTTTAATTACTTAATGGTTAATTATATGTAACTTAAAGCATATTTTATCTCATAAAAATTATTTTTACTTTTTAATATTACTAAATAATTATTATTTAATTTTTCATACAACATGTGTAGTAGACGGGTTTCTAAACTAATTAGCGTTAATCAAAACTTTTGAATTGAAGCGTCTGGTCTTACTAGTTGCTTCATATTTTCTTTTTTGTTTTAATTGAATATTTTATTAATTGACTTTGTTTTAATTGGACAATTAAGGTGTTAAAAAGACTAAAAATACACTCATATTTAACGAAAACTTAACGGAGTTAGTGTAGTGGATAGAAATGACAACATTTGGTAAACCACAGTGACTGAAATAACAAAAAAAGGTTTTGGATTGAAATGACAAATTTAATAAAACATCAGTGATGAAAATAACATTTTACTCTTTTAAAAAAAGAAAATATTAGGTTGAAATGAGTTGTCTAAAAAAATTCAAAATAGATTTAGCTGTTATATTTTTAATAAATAATGACAAAGAGTTTTTGATGAATAATGGCAAAGAGTGGTGGTGGTGGCACAATGACTTGATGGAGTCAGTGGCGGTGGTGGCGGAGAAACATTGATGTCGAGTGGTGACAGTATATAAGGAATAACAGTTTGACATATGACATATTTAAGATGATCCAAATTAACTATTTAAAATCATAAACATTCATAACTACACTTAAAAAAATAATTTTATCAATTTCATGACGAATAGACATGGTTGCCATCCGTATCAAAGATGTAAGTAAGAAAATAACAAAATGTTATACAGGTCGGAGTAATAAATTAGAAAATAACAAAACGGTTTATAAATCAGACTGGTTAGAAAAAAGACTGGAATATATATCTATGATTATTAGGTTAAGTTGACGTGTAAACACTTAATTTATGCATTTTAATGATTCTTATAATACTTAAGCACGTTAGATAATGGTTGAAACTTTGAGACACTACATTACACAATTCCCTTTTTAATTCTACTTTGGGAAGCTTTATGTACTTGAATACACTACGGCTAATTTCCAATAATGTCACACAACTTGTTTTTAATTAAATATAACAAAAGCTAAACCCTTTATTTATAAATGTATCAAAATTGCCACCAAAATGTACATCTATCATCATAAAGTACATCAAGGTCAACCTACACATGTTATCATAAAGAACATAAAGCCAACTGCTGCACTAAATCTCAAGAAGAATATGCACATGCAACAATAAATGATCAAACTGTCCAAATCATCAAACCAAAAAGAATCAGAACCCCTTTTCTTTTTACCTTTTCATCTTCTCTTCAAATGCCTGCAAAATCTTTCACAGTGAATCCCACTTTCTCAAACTTCCCCTTCTCACTGTTCTCTCTAAACTTCAAATAATCACCACACAAAAATGGCTTATAACATCTAAAATCAACACCCACTACTTCATTAGGTGCACGAATAACCTTATTCTCCTCGAAGCACCAAAAGAACGCGAGTGAAATCCGGTTTCTGTTTTGGTTACTGCATTGCTTTAAAATAACTCGATGCTCGGATGACCTTAGTTTACCATTGCTCCAAGCATGTAACAGATCTCCAATGTTCACAACCAATGATCCTTCAAGCGGGTCGATATTTAACCATTTTCCATCTTTAGATCGCACTTGGAGCCCGCCAATATCGTCCTGGTAAACTATGGTTAAACAGCTCATATCCGTGTGCATGCCAAGCCCTTCTACGTCGTTTCCCATTACCCTTTTTTCAGGTAATGAGTAGTTATTAATCCTTAAGTACCCTTCACAGCTTGAAAATTCAGATTTGAATCGCGTCTCAAAATCTTCTCCCAAACACATTAATAATAGTTGAGTGATTTTCTTGGATAAAAACCTCATTTTATCTCCATATTCTCTTACTGCCTCACTGTTTAAGTAGAAGTTGATGAAAGAAAACGATAAATAATAGATGGCATTTAAGACAAACAAATGTTCAAAAGTTCATGAAAGAACAAGAAATTTGTTTGAGGTGGTAATTATGACCCGTTTACTTATCTAACGGGTCAAACTGTAAAAATTTTCTACAGGTGCACAGGAAAGAGAGGTTAGAGTCACCCCAAGTCTAATATTATTTATAATAAACTTTCTTATTTATAATTACCAGATTATTATTTTAACAAAAGTTTTTGTAATCATATTTAACGTGTCAAGTATTGCTAAAAATGGCAAAATAGACAACTAAATTGTTTTGGGCAACCCAACGCCCAACCCCTCATGCACTAAATGTTGTCCATTTCAACCCGTACCCGTTTTGACTAGCTACCCAAATCGCCCGACCCATCCATTTTCCACCTCTATCTACAATACTCAAAAGATGCATCAGATTACCAGAATTCTGAGTTCGGCTGGATCAAAAGGGCTTCAGCAGAGCTCTGAGCAGAGGCATGAAAATCAGGTCCAGAAACACGAAGAGACTCAAAAAAGGGGGAAGCAATAAAATGAGGCGTGTAAGTTTTCATATCCGAGGCGGGCCCCGCTTGGAGTTTGAGTTCATACGGAAGACTAAAAAGGTGACATGATAAAAAACGAAGTTTGCTGTAAAGATCTTTAGAGATTCCATGGTTAACTATATGAAAAAAACCCCACTCTTTGCAGGCTAGAGAAAGAGAAGATAGAGAAGATGGGCTTATAGGTTTAGCTAAATCAAAAACAGGAAGATGTCTTATAGTCTGGGATGCAGGCATGATGAAAGATGAATAATGAAAGCTGTTTAAAAAGTGTTAGATTGCATAAAGCTTATAAACCAGTTTGTAGGACACAAAGTTCATGTTATATTAATAACCATATGCAAATTTAATACTCAAAAGTAGCTATTTTTGTAGGGATAAGCATCTAGTTGTAAGTGCAAACATAAGAAAGCCGCAATCAATGTAAAAGGGTTGACTTACAGGTTGGAAGTACTTGGGAAGATTCTTTTTGCATTGGATTGTCTGCATAGTCAATGAAAAGGCCGGTTTGAATTTAGGGATGTTTTCATGTTTGTTTTGAAAACAGATTATATGATTCTAAACAATTAGAATCAAATAATCGGTTGTAAAAAGCTTTCATTGTAAGAGACAGTTTGGATGCAGTTTTTATGTTTAATACAGTACTAATTAGATAATCTGTTGTTTCAAATTTTAGAAACTCTGATAATTCAAAGAAGTACTACATAAAGTGATCCAAAAGAACATAGTTGTGAAAAAAGACACCCATATAGTGAGATGAGATTAAAAGTTTCAGAGTAAGTTGATAAAAAAGGGAATCAGATAATTTTATTTTACCATTTGATAATAAGTTTTTTACAGCATGTATGCATTTGATTACTGACACTTTATTATTTGACCACTATGTGATCTGATAATGAGAAGCAAAATTTGTTTTCCGAAACACTAAAAAGGAAACAAACACATGAATGTTTGGAACCCCAAGTTCAAATATTGAATCTAGAAAGCAAAAATGAGTGCAGCAATGCCCTTGTCTTACAAGCAAGAAACAAGATAAAACTTGACCACAAAGCAAAACCCCTTTAACAAGGCATAAGTAGCTTAAAAAACAATCAACTTTGATTAAAGAAACATGCATATGAGACAGAAACTCCCTACATTATGGTCAATCAAGAGACTAAAGAACCTAAAGAATTCAGATTAACAATCAATGAGTCTTGAAAAGGTTCAACTACGATGATATTTAAGTAGCCTTCTCGCCACAATTATTATCAGCATATAGTTATTAATATGATGCTTCCTTCTAAACAACTCTGCCAATATTAGTTGTCACTTAAATGGTTTGTACTACAAATTTGAAGGGCTAGTCATAGGTCAAACATGAACAATAATTCCCATGTGCAACTTTGAGACCTAAAATAGCTGGAATGATACAGAAAAACATGAAAAACTGACACATTATGCATACTGCACACAATATAATGAAAAAGACGGGGCAGACTAAAGACACACCACTGACATGTTAGACTAACGACACACCACTGACATGTTAGACTAACGACACACCACTGACATGTTAGACTAACGACACACCACTGACATGTCATTTGGGCTGTATAAGGTGTTTTTTTTGCGGTACAGGCCATATGAATAGTCATGATTACATATCATACAAGGCTATATGTAGTGTTATACGAGCTGACGAGCACATCATAATGTTATACGGCCCGTATAACTCACTGAAGTTGAGAGTGTGACAGAGCACACCGACCTACAAACTCATATTCAGGGATATGAATTACCCTTCAGAAATTTCAGGGAAAATGTAACACACATAATTACATGGTTAACCTGTGTAATTTGTATATTTATAAGTAAGGACCAAAATGCTAATCACTATAAATAAAGTATAACAACCTAACAGTACAAACAGCAGCATATCAAAACCCTAGAAATTTAGGATCGAATGAAGGTAGAAACAGCATAATAGTAAATTCATATCAATAATCGAAATCAAGTGGTTCAATCACAACACTTTGCATCAAACGGTGACACTCATCATCAAAAACGAGCAAATTTCTAAACAAACTGCAGTAATAACAACATAGAAAACCCAATTCTCACGTAATCAATTCTATAACACGAAAACCAACAAAGAGGGTAATGATTACAAGTACTAATAATAATTCACTACAATGAAGAATCCGAAGGCTTCTTGATGGAACAAGAAGACTTGAAAGCTTCGATTTGGGATTGACACTTGTTGTAATCGCCTTTGTGTTGCTCTAAACACTTCTTGAGGGCTTCAACATCGCATGCTGAAGCTATCTTCTTCTTCTTCTTCTTCTTCACGTCGATTGTTTCTCTGTTGTCGTCCATTTTCTATGAATCAATGCGATCGATTCATAAGAATAGTCGATTGGGATTGTGTTGTTTCTTCAAGGGTTGTTTTCTGTAAGGCCCTTCAAGTCTTTGAAATGTGTAGATTTAGTCGCTAGACTTTAGAACCCGTGACAAGAATGGCCCTTACATAGTACATGCAATGATACACAAATCATCCATGTATCGTATTGTAAAATTAGTCTTTGAATATTAAGAATTACAAACTTACTTTAAATATTTTGACACAGTGATTATTAATGAAGGAATTAAAGTTGTAATATGATCAAAGTCACAAGAAACATTTGTGCATTTTTCTCAAAAATTAAAAAATAAATAAAAAGAGTCATATTCAAATGAAAGTTAAAATAATTAAAATCAATAATAAAAGTTGGAAAGCAAGCTTAAGCTTAAAATTATATTAAAGTTAAAAATTTAAAGTTGGAAAACCAAAAGTCTAAAAGCAAAAGTCTGAAAATTGGTTTACAACGCAAAAGTCTGAAAATTTTATGAAACCCAAAAATCAAAAACCAAAACATAAATTGAATGGGTTTTTAAAACTAAAAGCAAAAAAATTGGTTTTTGGTTCGCTTTAAAACCAAACCTACCCAAATTGATCCATAAACACCATTAGCATGAGATTACTTTTATATTTTGAATATGATATGTTCCTAAAAAATTGGTTTTAATAAAAATTAGGTTTTTTATTTATTAAATTATATGAATTTTTTAATTTGAAAATGGTAAGAGTAAAATTATTAGTATTTATTATTATTATTATTACTATTATTACTATTCTTATTATTACTATTATTGTTATTACTATTATTATTATTATTATTATTATTATTATTATTATTATTATTATTATTATTATTATTATTATTATAGAGAAATGAAAAAATTAGTATGATAAGGTTTACAATTGTTTTATGTTTATTTTAGTTTTTTATAGATAGATGTATAGGCTAAAACTCATTAATTAAACTTATTATAGCTAGTAAAACACGAAGATTTAGATTATAATATTCTAATCTATAACCTATAATAAAAGAAGCTTTTCTCAAGACATGTGTTATTGTTCTAGCATATCAAATGACATGTGTCATCATTCTAATATATCAAAAAAATTATTTTCCCGCATCTCTCTCATAATTAATATAAAATTTTAAAAACAATTAATTTGATTTTCCGTTTTAACTAAAATATGTTAAAAAAATATATTTATATTTGTGTTTCTTGTCTCTCTCATATTAAATGATAATTATTGTAAATAAGTAAATTAAACTATTAAACATTTAAAATATAAATGTAGTTATTTTAATAATAATAATTTTTTATTCATAAAACTGATGATTTTAATATTTTTTATTTATTCCACTCATGTAATAAATAGGCTTTAACCTAGTATTAAATATAATTACAAAATATATATACGTAAAGTTCAAGAAATAAAACAACTATACATTTATTTCGGCTCTCAAACAACTCATTTTCCTAAGCCCTCTCTTCTTGCAACTTCTTCTTATAACGATTATATTCCGTTGCAATCATGATCTTGATAGGTTTTAGGAGATTAAGAGTCTGTAAAACATGATTCTTATATATCTTTCTAAGTTTTGAGCTATACTAGTTCAATCATCATCCCTGCAATCGTTCTGCTTAATTTGTTAAATATGTCTTTTATGAGTTTGTTTTTTTATTGTTAATGTTCATGAGTGATTTGTATGCTCATCACTTTAGTGAACATATTATTTTCAGGAGAGTGTTAAGGTTTGTTCCGTTTTCACCTTATTTGTTTTTATTTTTTGGTGAAGTCCATCCATGTAAATAATTATTATCGTGTGATAAATCACACCTATGTTTTTTGTTCTCTGGTTCTTATGTGAAGGTGTATTGGCATAAGTTACATTTATTACTAGCCAAGGTACAAGTTATGTTCTTTTGTGTACCTATAAGATTTAAGGCTTAAATACAAACAAGTTGGGTGTGGGGTATTATGTAAGGTTTTTTTTATATAGATCAATATCTTGAAATGCAAACTAAAATTGAAATGCAAAGTAAAAATTTTATAATTTATTAGTATTGTGTGACAGGTTGTTCAGATTTTTTTAATATGCTAATGTGGTGTGCTTATGAATAAAATTGAGAGTGTTTGTAAAATCTAATGGGAGCAAATTTTAAAAAGTAATGAAAATAATTTTTGCACTTGTTTTGTGTTGCTCGAATTTAACAAGTGAATGACCTTAATGTGTAAATAATTGTTTGATTTTTTTAAAACTAAAAAGATGTTGAATGTTTATGTGTAAAAGATGTTACGAGACTTTTATGAGACAAATGGAAAGTATATTAGTTTTTCATGTAAAAAGTTGTACAAAAAAAATTGTGAGGAAAAACTGAAAGTATATTAGTTTTCTAATGATATTTGCCCTAATAAATAGTATGTTACAGTATGTTACAGGCTTCATTATCATATAGTAACCAAGTCTTATTCCCTTACATATGCCTTTATAAACAAAAACATTTTATTATTTGATGTCACTCGTTGAAAAACCTTATCAAATAACTTCTTTATGTTTGGAATCGATAGCAATTTGTGAAGCAACATCCCCACTAATATGTTCTATATAAACTTTTTCATATTAATAAGTGAAAGTTAAATTTTGTTAATATTTTCTTAACTGAAACTTAAACTATTAACAATTTGTTTAATTTACCTGTAAAGCTATATAAATTTAGGATAAATACACAATAATATGCATCCTGTAAGATTTAAACTTCTAATCTTTAGTTATAAGACACATCATTTAATCATCAGGATGTCTTATTAAAAACAATACATGAAGTTATACTACTAAAGCTATTAACATTACATTTAGTATATAAATTATATGTTTAAATTTAGCAGTAACAACAACAAAAAAGTAGCGCAACAATGACAATTCGATGGATAGATCATAAAGCTATGAACTAAAAGTAACGCATGAAAAGAAAAGTATTGGCATTTGGCCCTATCGAAGGAAACAATGAAATAAAGTTGGATAAGCATTTTCCTTGAAGTTAGCTTGTGAATAATTAAAGAAATTTGGGATTATGATTGCAATATTGTATTAAGAAAATTGTGGGGGATAATTTCTTTGAAATGCGACTTTAACGGTATCTTACCATCTTTAGTATTCAAAAGTCATTGGTCCATATTCGTGTCATCAGGAGATGCATAACTAAGAGGCATCTATCTTTTTTATAAATGAAAGTTGTAGAAATTGTCCCATTTAACTCCATTGAGAGTTTAATACTTAGATTTAAAAATTACGATATTAGTTAAAAAACTTATACGATTGTTGTAAATTTAGTTCCGATCATTAATAACCATTTGGTTCTAACGATATGTAAATAAACTTGTAATATGATCAAACTATTTCAAGTACAATTTGTGTAGTTTTCTATGAAATTTAATAGACTAAAGAAAATAAAAAAAAGTTTAAAAAGTCTAATATAAAAGATTGAAAATCCAATAAAAGTTAATTTTTTGGGAATAGAACTCAAAAATAAAATCAACATAAAAGTTAAAAGTTAGGATAAAAATTATAAAATCAAATTAAGGTTTAAAAAAGTGATTAAAAAGAAAAAAAATTTAACTGAAATTAAACAAATAAATTAACTTTTTTGTTTGTGTTTACCGTAATGTATTTTTTTTTTACAAAAATGATCCTTACGATTTGATAACAATACAAGTTTAGTCTTCACATCGTTAAACACTAACAACAGGGACTAAGCTTACAATTATTTTCTATAATGTTTGGACTTAAATTTGATAACTAGTTGTCCGCTACATGATATTTTTTAGTACGCCTACGTCATCTCCACCTATAATTGTCCACATGTCCCTGCCATAATAACTTTACAAGTTTTAATATATTTTGATTTTAAAAAAGTTTCACTAATAAATGCTCATTTAATAATAGAATCAAATTAATTTCTTTTTAAAAATAAATACTAAAAAGTTTCATTAAAAATACAATTTATTAAAAGTTTCACAAGACTTAATTTTATTAAAATACAATTTAATTTATAGCTAATAATTGTTAAAACTAAAATACTATAAAAAATTATAAAAAAAGTTTATGGATATTCATTAATTATAACATCTCTTTTGTATTATTGTTCATAGTTTTAATATGTTTATTATATATAATAATTTCATTGATACGTTATACATAACATATATCATACTATACATATATATAAACGTTCATATATTGTATTTATTTTCACTCATATACTAAACGGTAATCTAACATAATATTAGTTATACGATTAGAATCTTCAACCGAAATTCCTAATACACCAGTTAAAACAAACTCAGTGATTATAATTTTGTTACGTGACTAATATTTAAATTGCATTTTAAAATGGTTACATGTGAAGTAAACTTGTAAACAATGTTCATGTCTTGGACACCAAACCGACCTACACGCTTGACTCCACAACACCACCAACAAGTCTTGTGTAGTAAAGATAACCAAAAGGGCTTCTAATCTTTCAAATTTTCAACTCTGAAAGTGAACCCATTCTCCATTAATCACATATCATTATGCATCTTATTGTCTCCACCTTTCAATCTCTTCACACTCATTCACAATCTGCATAAAAACAATCATTAATCCTTGTTTTTTTTTGCTTTCAATCGCTTAATCACACTCCTACAACGCCCCAATCGTACAATCTCTTCTTCAGTTCTTCGATTCAGCAAGCTGATTATGTATCAGCGATTCTAGGGTTTGTGAAAACAGTGTTGGTGGTTAAGATCGATGGGGAGTGAGGTGGAGGTGATCGACGAGGGGATTGAGGAGCTTAACGATGTGAAGAACACCGTGTTTGTGGCGGTGGGGGAGAATGTTGAGGAGAGTAAGTCGTTGATATTGTGGACGGTGCGTAACCTTTCTGATATGAAGATCTGTCTCCTTCATGTTCGTCAACCTGTGAAGTTAATGGCTCTCTGTAAGTCGATCGTTTCACCTGCTGTTGCTTGCTGATTTGTGATTTGAGTTTGATAGTCTTGAGGTGTTTTGATGTGCGTTTAAATGATGATTGTGATTTGTTTGATGTGTAATCATAATGTTTTGGTTATAATTATGAGATGGATAGTTTGGGTAAAATTATGGTGTAAGAAATAAATTCCAACACAGACCTTACATAATTTGGATAATTTGGAAGTTATGGTTTAAATTTGCAAGTTAGAGTCTACCTATCAGCAGTTGTTTAGAAAGTTAGTTAAGACAATTTTTGCCAAGATTGTAATGTGCCATAAGAGGAGAATTATCTGCAGACTTCTTAAACAATATTTTGTAGAAAGAACTGAAGATCTTATCTACTCCACTTTGATTATTGATTAATACATTAATCCCTGCTAAAACAAGCTATCGACTGTTTGCAGTGTTGATGATCTTTATTTTGTGTATGTGTTTCCAGTGGATGATAATTTCTCCCTGCCAACAATACTGAAGGAGTACAGTGTCACTCTTTCTCAAGCTGGGGTATCATTTCATGCTCTTTCTCCCCACTTTTTTGGTTTTTAGCAGAAGGGATGAATGTTGAAAACTTAAACACATTTTGAGATTGAAAAATTGAGTTTAATTTTGGTGACATGAATTCTGCATAACTGTAGGTGCATGCTAGTAAGGTGTGTATAGAAGCCGATAGTATTGAAACGGGTATTGTACAAGCCATTAGGCTGCATGGCCTTCAATGGCTTGTCATGGGAGCTGCAGCTGAGAAGCTATATTCGAAGTATGAAATATACGATTACTCTATTATGAATATTTTAATATACCCTTTTTCTAACATATATATAATGCAGCTTGTTCTTTTTCTTTCATCTTTTTGTCATTTTAATGTATTAATGAAACAAATTCGTTAAGACTGCAGGGATATGTCAGAGCTCAAGTCTAAGAAAGCAATGTATGTTTGCCAACAAGCACCAACCTCATGTCAAATCTGGTTTGCTTGTAAAGGCCACCTCGTCTATACAAGGTAGCTTTTGGTTCTGATAATATGTTCACTAACAAGTCAATTTGACCTTAGCAAATTGGTCAAACAAAATCTTAATTATAGTTAATCATTGATTAAAAACTGAACCACTTGATTGTGTTCTATGATTTCTAAGTTTCTTTTCTGATTGATGATGCTAGACGAAATGGATTAACTTTACCCTCATCTGATGAATCTCAAGAGAAACTGGTTCAGTCACTTTCTGCTATGTTTCTGGTATAACACAAAATAGTTTATGTGTTTAATTAACAGCTATATATCTTTAAATTTATGGATGTTTTTTGCTTCTTTCAGGAAGGACCCCAAAGGCTTTCATCTTTAGACTTGCAGGATAGACTTGGGTATGCCACTAAAGATGCTGAAATGTCAAAGCAGAAAGCATTTCAAGAGTCGATAAAACGGTGGAAAACTGAAGAAGATGCCAACGAGGCTTTAAATAAGGTAAATTTGGTTTTGAAAACTGTTTCCCATTTGTTTGAATTATCTTAATGTTTTGCTTTTCTTTATATATTATCGCTGCTGGTTATGGCTATTCTGGGGTTTAAATTTAAGAGTGAAAAGGTGATGTGAACACATTTGATAGCTGTTGTAATGTGGTATATAGAATCTGAATTTTTTCAAAATAGTTATTTGAGTTGTAATCTATTCGTATGCATTAGAATGTACTTATGGTGTTTTCTTTTTAATATTAGTGCTGCATCTGCTTACACAAGATTTGTTTTGATTACATGATAAAACTGATTTGAAAAAACAAAGTATGTAGATTGACCATAAAAAGCCCATCACTTGCCATAAAATAGACGGTATTTAACGTACTAATTCTTATATGAAGTCATTTTTTGGAACACAACTGCTATAAATTAAAAGTGTGGACTCCACCCACAGTTTTGAGTAACATCACATGGATATATTCTGTGCAATTAACTTGACCAGGATTCATCAGTGTTTTAATATGGTTGAAAAACTATTATGTATTATATTCCTATTCCTAATTTGGTGCAGTTACCAATTTGATACTACAGAGATGTTCGCTGCTATATGTTTTAAGATTTTAAACTCCTTTGCAATTACTTTGACCGGGGTACGTCTGTGCTTTAGTGGTTGAAAGGGTTATACTTTATATATTTTATTTTCTAGTTTAGTGCTTTGTTTTTCTTGGCTTACCTTCCAATTCTGACCTATTTATATAAAAAATAATGTAAAATTTTGAATTGTTCATCTTTTTATTGAATATATAATAATTTGCTATAACTTGTCCAACTTGTGATAGGCTGAAGCATCAGAAAAATCATTAATGGAGGAGATTGCAAAAATAAAAGAAAGAGAGGTTAATCTGACAACAATAACTCAAGAAGTAAGAACAATGAAAATTCAGCAAGATCAGCTCATAAAAAAGCTTCAGATGGTCAAAGACCATAAACCGGGACTTGTTGAGCGACTTTCAAGAGCCTGTGATGCAGAAAAAGAATTAGAGGAGAAGATCATTCAAGCTGTTAATCTCTTGATTACTTTTAAAGAGAGTCGTGATAACTTGCAAGACACGCTTGATAATGCAAGGAGACAAATTAACAGGCTTGCAAAATATGTATATGAGGAGAGCACGAATTTGTCACATGCAGAATTTTGTAAACCAACTTTTTTAGAAATTATGGAGGCTACTCAAGATTTTAATCAATCTTTGAAGATTGGAGAAGGGAAACGTGGTAGTGTTTATAAAGGGATTCTTCACCATTTTAGGGTAGCAATAAAGATGTTACCTTCCATCGGTTCTCAGAGTGATGCAGAATTTGAAGATGAGGTAACTCCTTGCTAAATACTAGAGGTGGCAAAATGGGCTAGTTGGGTGGGCCTGTTAATGGGGCAAATCAGTTATGGGTCAACTGGATAATGGGCTGGATGGGATGGGTCTGTCTGTGAACTCACTATTTGTCCACATGTTGACTTTCAACAATTTTAGATGACTAAGTATTAAATGATTACAAGAACTATATTACTAGTATAATTATATGTTTTGTTTTGTATAAAAAAATGGAAATTAGGACAACATAAGCTTCTGAGTACACTTTGTATGCATTTTACTCATTTAAATCAGATTTCATTTTTGGCTGGTTATATATATATTTTACTTTTGATCCACTTAATTCAATTCATATGATCACTCCATGCAAATGGTTGAAAATTCCATCAGTACTTATTATTTTTGGACGTGGCATTTTTGACCCTTCACCTTCTAACCACCAGGTTTGGTTTATGTTTTATTTCTAATAGGTAGAATAGATAATAGTATAAACATGAAACATTCTAAATAATTTTAGGGAAAAAGTTTAGATAATTAATGAGATGATAAAATTCTTTAAATATTGAATTTGACACACTAATTATTTATAGAAAAAATGTACAATTGAAGAAAAAGTGTTTTGGCCCAAATAGTTACCTGTTTTGGCCCATTACCACCTGCTCCTTTTGTCACATGTACCTTTAGATGATTATCCAGTATTCTAGTAGATCTTGTATATACGAACAACACTTGTGTTTCTTGACCTGGCCATTATAATTATAATTAATTTGATGCAGGTAGAGATTTTGAGTAGAATAAGGCATCCAAACCTTGTGACACTAATGGGTGTTTGTCCAGAAACAAGATCTCTAATTTATGAATATCTTGAAAATGGCAATCTTGAAGATCAACTTGCTTCTGTTCAATGGTATAATCGAATAAAAATCTGTTTAGAAATATGTTCTGTCCTACTCTTCCTCCATGGCAGCAAACCACAGATCATCCATGGAAACTTGAAGCTTACCAACATTCTTCTTGATTCAAACCAAGTATCCAAATTAAGTGACTTAGGAATCAACCATTTGATTCCTGATATATCACACAACGATGATCCCGAGGTTTCAGCTTATATGGATCCTGACATTTTGGAATTTGGAAAGACTTCTGTTTCTTCAGATGTATACTCATTTGGAGTAGTATTGTTAAGAATATTAACAGGGAGACCGGCTTTAACTGTGATAAATGATACAAAATGTGCGTTAGAAAATGAGAATTTTGGTACGATTTTGGATTCGACAGGTGGTGATTGGCCAGTTGAGAACGCAAAGGAGTTGGCTTATTTGGGTTTAAGATGTTGTGAAAAGAACCCTATGAACCGGCCTGATTTTGTGAATGATATATTGACAAAGTTGGAGACAATGAGAGATCTTGCAACAGTAACCCCAGATGAGTCTGAGAATCATCACCGGGTTCCATCTTATTTTGTTTGCCCCATTTATCAGGTACATTTCTAACTAAAACACACTAATTTTTTATGTAAAGATGGAAAATTGTTAAGTGCACGTGTGGGTCAGGTGGGTTGAATACATACATAATTGGGTCAGGTGAAAATGTGTTACTTTTTGTAGAGCTTGAAATGGTAGGCATACCTGAAACACCGTTTGTTTATAATTTGTAACCTTATCTTGTAAATGAGTATTGTGTCAAATATGATGACAAAAGTTGTATAATTTCAACAACAAACATGCAACTTTGAGTGCTTTCAACCCTTTTTTTAAGCTATTGTGTTTGCTTTGCCTGTTTGGCCCATTGGGGGAAATAGACCCAATCTGACCCATATGCAAGTAAGTGGGTGGAAAGTGATACCAAGAGTTGCTAATAATAGCTACATAAACATGTCATGGGATATATATGATATCAAAACTAGATAAATAATGTTTTAAGTACAGATATTTTATACAAATGATTAAAATAATGTAACCTCAGTCTTGAATTCAGAGTGTTATTTAATATTTATTGTAATAATGCTCTTATATATGATGCTTGTGATATATCAGATGTAAAGACTGTGAAGAGAGTTATTTGATGTCAATATATTAACAATTGAATAAAATAAGTTTTATGTTTTGAACCATTTGCAGGAAGTGATGAAGGATCCATACATAGCAGCAGATGGTTTTACATATGAAGCAGATGCCATAAAAGGCTGGTTGAACAGTGGCCACAAGACTTCACCTATGACCAACCTTAAGCTTGACCACTGTGACTTGCTCCCTAATCATGCCCTTTCCTATGCAATTCAAGAATGGCAACAACATTCCTAAAACAACCCACCCTTATTACTAGTTTGACTTACTTTGACTTGTACCAACCATACAAATGTATGTAATTACTCAAACTTACTATGAATTCATGTTCTTGAAGCATTTCTCTCCTCTTCAGGTGTGTAAATTAATTTGCATTTTTAAATACATGTTTGTAGAGTTCGTGTAGGCTTTGTATTCAGCTTTCAATACATTTGTTTTGGTAAAGCAGGAGAACAAATTTCATATAACTCATGACATATTATCATGACATAACTCATAAGTATAGGTGGCAAAATGAACGGGTTGGATTGGGTTGGTTGACAGGTCAAGATGGGTTTGGGTTAGGATGGTTTAAGTCAGAATAAGTTGATTAAAAAAAGGTCAAGATGGATACGTGTTAGGATGGGTGTTTAGATGGCTGGTGTAAAACTCTTTTTAATGAAATAGTCAAATAGGTGCAATAAATTAGTATTAATGAGCTTCCAAAAGCAATACTTAGCACAACATGTTTAATTCTAGATTCACTTGTCAGCTCCAATAATATTTCATTCAGCAATTAGCTCCAATAATATTTCATTCAGCAATTAGTTCCAATAATCGTGTTCTTCATACCCTTTGCTAATTCAAATCACAACACACCATGTGTTACTTGTTTGAAGCAATTGAAGCTACCTTGGGTTTCCATGACTATTACAGGCAAGGGTTTCATCATCTCTTTGTTCTTAATCTTCGTATTTTCCGACAATTTTAACACCACTTCAACCGATTCCGATAACCCCTACAATCCAACCCGAATTGCAAATTTATAGAATCAACATGTATCTCAATTAGGTAAGCTCGATGGAATCGGTGGGTACCAGTCAAACCGAGGGGCAATCACGATAAAAACGATGGTTTTCAAAGACGATTGTGATTCACTAATTAGCTCCAACATGCTTCGAATCCCGTTTTGTTCCTTTGACAATTTACAAACTATCTACAACGACGGTTGTGGTAGCTTTCTTTGGCGGTGGTGGTCCATGATTAGTTGTCGTCGCTGGTGATAGTAGAAATGAATGAACAGAATTTGAAGACTGCGAACTAGAGTCAAAGAAAAGGGACGGAGGTTGTAGACATTTGGACCAAACTGCGA
>BJCM01206780.1:0-14508 GCA_018326385.1 Flaveria bidentis | reverse complement strand
GATTGAAGTCAAAGATTGAAGATAGAGACTGATGCTGAGAAGACAAAGATTGAAGACTGAAGACAATGTAAATCTTAGGGGGAGTATTGTTAGAACCCTTGAAAGATTAACATTTAGTCTTTTATTGTATATTTTATATTTTGTACTAGTATAGGGACTAGTTTTGTAAATTGTTAGTTCCTTAGTTTCTAGTATAAATAGCTTAGACTAGAGTAGAGAATAGAGGTGGTTACTAAGCAATAGTTTGAGAGATTGTTGAGATTGAGTGCTTGAATTGTTAACTGTTTCTTACTCTTGTAATTGTCTTAGCTATATCAATGAACTTTAAATTTGTTGATATTGCTTGAATTGATTACAATTGTTTGTGTTTCTCTTGAATTGTTTACATAAATCATTACAGATTGACTCAATTGATCCTATCACTTAGTCTTGTGATTTACTTTGTGTTGCTTCCCTTTGAGGCATGCAACACAGTGATCATCACTTGTAAACTTATTCTTTCGAATTCCTTGTTACCAAATCATTTTTAATTAATTTATTCATGTTTTTAAAGTTTACATGGCATAGTTTTTATGCAAATGAAAGACTCATCACTATTGGCTTTAGATAGAAAGCATGTAACTTCCCCTAAGGAAGATATTTCTTGCAAGTCTATCTTGTACATGTTCCCTCTCCTAGTGGCTCTGAGCGGGATATGCTCTTGAGAAATAACCACCCCGGGCTTGAGAAAAATGCACTCATGCTTTGTAAAAAGCATGTTGTGTCTTTAATCACAAAATTGAGATACACTTAGAAGATTGTATACAAGCTCCTTAACAAAATTTACCTTCTCAATATTGAGGTTACCATTTGTGACCCTGCCCTTTCCAATAATGTAACCTCTAGCATCTCCTCCAATAGCAACTGGCCCTCCATCAATTTTCTCAAAATTTTGGAGTAGTGACCCATTTCATGTCATGTGCTTGGAATAGCCACTATCTATGATCAATACATTCATGTTTGTCTTGAGCTATTCCTACACAAAAGAGATGATTAGTTACATTCGGAAACCCAAGCCTTGTTATTCTTAGGCTCATCAAACGAAGTTGAAGACAATGTAACAGTAATTGATCCTATAGTTAATTTGGAGGATCATTTGCTTATGTTGATGAAGAACTATTAGTCACATGGTCTTTCTTTTTCTTCCACACCACCTTTGGAAGCTTAGACTTGACCTTCAATGCTCCGAAAGTTTTGACAACTTTGGAAGGTTTGGAGACTCGACCTTCAGAAAATCTTGCTAACACTGCAGTCGGATTTAGTACTTTAGAAGTATTCATTTCTTCCGAGACTAATTTTTCTTCCAAAGGAAAGTTTTCACTTGTCTTCTTCTTCATTTGAAGCTTCCTAAAGGAAAAGATTTTGCTTCTGAAGCTGGTCATTTCTTCAAACTCTTAGAAGTTTCTTTCTTGGTGATCTTGTTGTTGAGACTCGATCAAAAACAAATTAATATATCAGTCTTAGCCACCATTATTGTGTAAGGTAAGTAAGATTGTCTCCATGGAGAATATGTGGAAAGTGTTTAACAATCGTAACTCAATTAACTAAAAGACTCAAACTTTAAAATTAAAAATTTAAACTTTGAATGGTTTAATGAAAAAAAGTGAATAAAGCAAGAAACTTTTAAATGAATTAAATTAGATTATGAAAATGATCACTTTCAAGTTTCAAATTTTGCAAGATCCACAATTGGTACTTTTAAATTAGGTTTTGCAAGAAACAATACTTCAAGATCTTAACTTTTGATTGAAGTGACAACAAAGGAACAATCTTTTAAGACTCGTTCATTCACAATGTTACTGATTCACTTATATCATGTTGCCTGCTTTTCTTAATGAGTTCACGATGCAAGGAAACAAAAAACTAATAATCAAGCAAGCAACTTTATTTATAAGTAACTGCTTAATCAACCAATAAACTCATTGTCATCTCGGTTGGTTAGGATAGGTGCATTACACAGCCTCTGCTTAAGTGTCTAGAAAGCATTTTCCTACTTTTATCCCCATTCAAAAGGTTGGTTTTTCTGACATAGCGTAGTAAGCGGTGAGGAAATTCTTGAAAAGTTTGATATAAACCTTTATTAGTACCCTACCAGACCCAAAAATGAGTGAACTTCTGAAGAGGTCTTTGGTACATTCCAATTCTTGATTGCTTCAACCCTGGTTAGGTCTACATGAATGCCCTTGTCATTGATCATATGACCTAGAAACTAAACTAACTTAGCCAAAATTCACATTTTGAGAATTCGACATATAGTTGCTCTTTCTTTAATAGCTCGAGGATCGGTCTAAGGTGTCATTCATGATCAACTCTATTTCAGGAATATATCAAGTTTTCATCAATGAAAAAATGAAAATTTGATCTAGGTATGGCCGGTAAACATGGTTCATGAAGTCTATGAATACCATTGGTGCATTGGTTATTTCAAAGGGCATGACCACAAGGTGTAAAACTTGGTCGAATGAACCCTTTGTCCAGTAGTTGTTGTAACTGGCTTGATAATTCCCTCAGTTTTGATAGGACCAAATGATAAGGTGATTTGGAAATAGGTTTTGCTCCAGGTATGAGGTCAATCCAAAACTCGACTTGTCTAGTTGGAGGTAATCAAGGAAAATCATCAAGGAAAACATCTGGAAATTCACGGATGATAGGAACGTCTTCTAGCTTCTTTCCTTCCCACTACTTTCAACTATGTGATCTAAGAAAGCAACGTATTGCTTCCTTAGGTAGTTGCGAGCTTTCATACAGGTGATTATTTTTAGATTTCTTCTAGGTTTCTCTCCGTGCGTGTTTAGGTTATTTCCAGATGCTAAGGGAATGCAAACTAGTTTCTCAGCACAAATGATCTCAGCATGGTTGTCTAATGGCCAATCCATTCCAACAACCACATCAAAGCTACCAAGTGTCACAAAGATTAGATTGCTATTTAACAAATGGTCGTCAAGATCTAGAGTACAACCTCGAATAATTGTGTGAGCATGGATTAGTTGTCAATTAGCTAACTCAATAGTGTAGGTAGTGTCTATCTTTGTAGGTTTTAAGTTAAGCATGGATTGAAAGTTAGCGGAGACAAAACTTTTGTTTGCACCAGCATCAAACAAAATAGAAGCAAAGTAGTTGTTTAGAAGGAACATACCCATAACAATAGAAGGATCTTGACGGGCATCGAGTGTTCCTAAAGCAAAGGTTCAACCATGGGCAACTAGAGCACTATTGTTATTAATTTGTTTCAACTTAGAGAAATGGTTTCGGAAAAAATTAAGGCCAACACATTCATAACAAGCCCTAATTGTGTTATTTGGAGTAGGTTTAGCAACCGTATCATCTTTGCCGTTGGTGATAACAGGGCCTTGAAGTACTGAGTGGTATGACAAAGTCTACCACAGTTGTTGCACTTGTGACACTCACCATTCAGATAAAATGGGCATTTGGGGCACTTGGGTAATTTTCCCGTGTAGGGTTTTTAGTAGGAGCTTGATTATTTGAGCTAACTTGGTTCACTGATGTAGCAGGATTCACTATTGCAAACCCTTTAGAAGTCTTTTTCTTCTTGTTGTTGGGATGATCCAGCTTCTTATTCTCAACAATTAGTTTTCTTGGATTATTTCTTTACTAATACTCTAGACTTGACCAAATCATCAGTTATGGTGGTCGACAAGAGAGTAGCAACTTCAAGAGTAGTTGGTGAAGCAAGTAAAGTAGCGATCCTAACTTAGGGGCTCAATCCTTTAATGTAGCGATGAATCATACGGCTCATAGGTGTAACCATGTGGGGCACTAGGGTGCAAAGTCCATGGAATCGGGTGGTGTATTCCATGCAGCTCCATCCATAGTATAGTCCCACATCTCAGACTATATCTTTTGAAGTTCATTCTTAGGGCAAAACTCTTAGATTAGTAATTCTTTAAATTCATTCCAAGGCATAGCCATGGCAACATTTCTAACCCTGCCTTAGAGTTAGGCATTCCACCAAGTAAGGGATCTCTTGTGGAAACAGCTTGAAGCATACATCACCTTAAGTTTTCTGTACAGTGACTTATATCTAGAGTAGCTTCCAATTTCTCAAAATATTGCAGTAGGCCTATTTCACCTTCGTTGCCATAAAAATCTATAGGTTTGCATATGAATGTTTTATACATGACAGTGTCATTGTTAGCATTTCCACCATTCCACCGCTTCAAGAACTTCCAATGTTACGGAGAGAATTGCTAATCTAAGCCACCATGTCGGGAATAATAGTCACAAGCTATTGTGGGACGAGTGCAGCAAGCTTAGCTATTTCAGTATTGTTGCGACGAGGAGCCATGCTATCAAGGCAATAACATTTGATGAGTTTTGATGTGTAAGTAATTTTATGAGAAATGGATAATGTGTTTTATATATTTAGAAACATAAAAATCAACATAAGTGTAACATCTGGTTATTTATTATTTTAAAGCCGACGAAGGAAGAAAAAAAAAATAAAGTCCAAAGTCGAGGGAGCAAACTCGCCCATGAAAGAAAGTCGGGTGAGTGTGAGTATATAAGGGAGAGGGCAGTCCTTACCCTCTCCCCCACACTCACAAAATCAGCCAAGAGGAGAGAGTGAAGAGAGAAAGAAGAAGAAAAGAGGAAAAGTGTCGGTTTGGGTTAGTTCGGGTCACCAAAATCGTCGTGTAGCAAGCCAAATCGAAGCCCTTGTCATTGTGCGCATTTGTGTGAATTCTAGGACCCCACTTTTACTTGTTTTCAACCGATTTTGGGGCTGGAAAGCATAAAAAACTCATTTTTGTATGTGTATGTGTTTGACCCATTTGGGGTGTGCTGCGTATGATGCGTTTGACTCTTGATTGTGAGCATGTGTGTGCTTGAATGGTGTTGTGGTATGCATCCCTAAGCTTTAGGATGGTCGATTTAAGCTTAAAATGGGTTTAGATGAGTTTGGAGGCCGAAAATCCTTTGCTGCAGTTGGGATGAACTGCATTCTGCATCAGTTAGGGCTAGGCGACTGACTGGAAGCCGAATGGAGGCCATACGGCCGAATAGGGTGCGATTGGGGTCCATTCGCACGATTGGGGTCCATTCGCACGATTGAAGGTCCATTCGCACGATTGAAGGTCCATTCACACGATTGAAGGTCCATTCGCACGATTGAAGGTCCATTCGCACGATTGAAAGGCCAGTCGCATGGGGGTCATGCGATTGGAGGTCTAGTCACATAAGTGCTCATCCGCATTAGTCCCATTCGCATGAGGTCCATCCGGATTGTCCGTTCGCATGACTGGGTGTTCATTCGCATAAGTGTTCATCCGTATTGGTTCATTCGCATAGTGTTCAGTCGCATGGAGGCCATGCGACTGAAGGGTGTCCATACGCCTGAATAGGGCTGTTGCACCCGAGGAAAGTATAGTTTGACTTCTGACTTTCGGGGGAAAATGCAGATGTAAGTGTTGACATAAAGGTTCCCGTAAGAGCATGTAAGATGACTGTTGAGACCCTAGAGAGCATGTAGGGCATGATTATGACGATATTGCATGTTTATGCATATTATGTATGAATGATGATGCCCTGTATGACGTGATGTCGGTGCATGTTAATGTTCCTTATTATGATGTACGTTTATCTTTCCTGTGGCTTTACGTGTTATGATAATGAATGAAATAAAGTATTATGTAACGTAAAGGGGAAGATAATGAAAAGTGGAGCATGATGAATGCATGCATTATTAAACGAGGAAAGTAATGAATGTCTTGCAAGTATTGGATATTAGGGTCCTTCTTTGTGATCGACCCTTTTTATAGAACATCTACTGCTTACCTCTAGTACTGCGGCATACGCTCAGCTGTTCATTTATTGACTTCGGCCCTGTAGCTAAATAGTTCGGGGTGTAGCATATGGTATTGGTACGGAAGATATCCGATGCGCAAGTAAAGTTATAACAAACGAATGAATGAATGAACGAAAGAGATAATAAAGATATTATCCATGTGTATGTATGATGTATGATCGCATGAAAGAAAAGAATGATTTTAATGAAAACAAAGTATGTTTTATTATAAAACTGGAACTCACTCAGCAACGCTGACTTTTTATATGTTTTCCAGTTGGCAGGTAATGATTGTTGAGGATGGCACTACGAGGCTATTCAGCACTTTTGGGATGGCATCCAATTATAATGCTTTTGTGATGTAATGCAAACATGTATTTTGTAACCGGATAATGATGTATTATTTGGCAAAGTGTTTATAATGAAATGAGATGTCATTTTTGAATGTTTCTGCTGCAATATTTTCTTAAGACAAATGTAATTATAGGTTTTATGCGCGATGAATGACCAACTATAAGCGTCCCGGAAACGGGGCCTTACAAGTTGGTATCAGAGCCAAAGTTTAAGTGAAGTGGGTAAATTTTCAAAATAAACCATTACTTAAACTGAGAATGGGACGGAATGGGAATGGGATGCCAATCTGAGTAGCTGCGTGCCATCAGGTATTTTCGTAATGTTAACCGGTTTATGTGCGCATGGTACGTGGTTATGTGTTGTATGTAGATTTAAATACTGATGTAGTCAGAACAGGTAGTGCTTGGGTATGAAGAGTAAAGTAAGTGGCTAATCCCAACTGGCCACTGTAATTAGGAACTTACTATACTTGACATAAGCTGAGCTATTCCCTTGAATGACCGTGTTGGTGTTTGAATCTTTCATTGTGTGTGTGATGGCCGGAGGTAGATCTTCGAAAGCTTCAAGGGGTGGAGGTCACGGTGCTGAACCGCGACCCAAGAGAGGGAGACACAGAGTTGAGAAGGTGGTTCATGAAGAACCAGAGAACCCTCATCCGGAGGGTGGTGACGAGAGCGCCAATCTGAGAGCCTCAGTAAAGGAGGCTGTGGTGGAAGAAGTTCATCAGGTCATGCAGACGATCCTACCGTCTGTGGTGACCGAAGTGATTAAGGCAGTAAGAGAAGGGGAAAGAAAGGAGAGAACAGGTCCTCGGAAGGACGGGAACAACCAGAGTCGGAAACGGTTCTCTCGGATGACGAAGAAGAGGGGGAAGAAGAAGAGCCAGTGCAGGGGGCGGCACGAGGCTGTAACTATGGGGTGTTTATGAGATGCAAGCCCCCTACTTTCGATTGTAATGGCAATGCTGCCGCTGCTCACCAATGGGTGAGAGAGATGGAGGTCGTTCTCGACATCAGCGAGTGCCGGGAAGATCAGAAGGTGAAGTTTGCCACTCATTCATTTTTGGACTCGGCACTATGCTGGTGGGACAACATTGTCCAAGTAGAGGGTAATCGGGCAATCGGGAGAATGTGATGGCCCGAACTGAAGAAGATGGTGATTGAGGAGTTCTGTCCTCATAGGGAAATGGATAAGATAGAGAGGGAGTTTCTGCAGCTGGAGGCGGGAACCATGACACACCAGCAGATACAAGCATCTAACTCTTCCAGCATTACATGTGTTCAATTATAGGACTCAGACTTTGATAGGATTTACAAATCATAAGTACAAATTCAAAATTTGAAAATCCTTAGAATATAAATTGAGAATTGTGTGTGCATTGATTGTATTTAAAGTATAAGAATAATTACAATGCCTTAGAATATAAATTGAGAATTGTGTGTGCATTTATTGTAATTAAAGTATAAGAATAATTATGTAATGTATAACATATTAAATCCTATCTGAGCATATAGGATACATGAGAGGACTCATGTGTGAGGTACTTAGTTATAGTCTAGATAAAGTCCTATCTAAGAATATAAGATACATTAGTGGACTCATGTGTGAGGTACTTAGTTATAGTCTTGGTCATTCTATTTCTAATAACCTAATTATCTATAATTAAGGTTGTGATACCGATCTATCAAACCCCGGCTAAAGCGGAAACACCGAGAAATGATGAAATTGAATCATAACATAAGGATAAAGAGTACTAAAAGATATTAATTATTCTAATCAAATAGTTGGTTACACCTAATCCTAATAAAAAATAAACCAAACAAGTAAATAACTCTTTATTTTATTTAAAGTCTAACTAGGTCCAACTAAAGTTTATTCTTGAATCCTAGCGTGAGAAAAGCAACGAACTTAGTTTCCATACCCGAAAACATGCTAAATTATGTCAACTAGAAAGTTGGTGAGCACATTGGGTTAGAAGTATACACATAGTAGATTACAATGTACAAACCAATACATAATTTTCTAAATACAAGTAAGTAAACTATTACACACGAGTCTACAACCAACCCTAGTAATAGAATGCCCTCCTGTCTAACCTCCTAACACAAGATGTTAGACTAATAATATGATTGTCTAGTATACAATTTTTGAACATCCAGCTCCTTTCAAGACAAAAAGAATATGTTAACTCAAAGGATGCTCGGTATTGATTGGCATGTATCAACCCGAGTACTAAATGGGCTTGTCAAGCCAATAGTTCTATTTATGTACTCTCATGGCTTCCATGAAATGGTTGTGTAGATTTTAGAAAATAGAGGAATTTTATAGCCAAAAGTGTCATAAAATATAGCAACCTTTATAATTAGTTTAGTTTCACTAGTATAAGAAAGTTGTCATTAAGTTTGCAAAAGACTAGTTTGACTTTAGAATTTGAATTCACAGTTTGATATGGAGAGCATGTTTCCACCCCAAAATACAAAAAAGGGGCTATGAAGTCACCTTGTAAAGTAGGTGGGTTGATGTTACAACTTGTAGTATAAGGGTTGTCCTAAGTTAGTTTATTGTATATGTTGATAGTTGAGGTGTTGTTATAGTATATGTTATTTAATCATAGATCCAAGCTAGTTATACTTTATTTTTGATAAAACACAATTGGAAAGATATGAACACTAAGAACATAAATACTTAGTTGATAGGGAAAACTTCTTAGATCTTCAAGAAAGGTGTTATGAGTTGATATTTGATTTTATTTGTTATGAGTTGATATTTAATTTTATGAGAGTTCAAGATTTAGATTTTTATTATAATAATAAGAAGAATTAGACCCATATTTATAATGGAAAATTTAAGGTTTTAGGTTTCAATTAGAATAGATTTTCTCAATATTTTTATTTATAAAAATCATATATTTAAGTAAGGATAGGGATGAACGACTTTTTTAATATTTTAAAGTTAGAATACGTTTTAGTATTTATTGTTAGATTTTGGATAATTACTAGTTAATTATTTATTAGTTTAGTAGATATATATCACTTAAATGGTTAAAATAGTAAAATAATATATATATATATATATATATATATATATATATAATTTTGTAATCATCCATGCATATATATACGTATATTTCTATTTTATTACCATAAGACTTAATTTAACTAATTAAGTCTTTATCCTTTTAACAAAAGTTACAAATGTAACCCTAAGTTACACATATGTAAACTTTTGCCCTTATAGTTAAATTTTTTCATTTATGTTGTAATTTAGCTTTATCTTAGACTTAGATTAATTTACACACATGTTATTATAGATTTACATTAGCAAGTAATAGTATCACAATAAATAATAATATACAAAAAATAAGATTGTTTTTATAATTAGTTTCTTGAATCCAATTAATTATTACATTAAAGTAGTATAATTATCAAATAGGTTATAGGATGTTACATAACATAAATGAAGAAGTTTGTAATCAAGATAGAAAATAGAGAAATCATGTACTATGATCATAAAAATAAAGTACTTGATCTGCCCATCTTAGAGCAAATTGTTGAGTACCTTAGTATCTTGAATGTAGAAATAAGAAGTCAAATATGCTACTCCAACAAGTATGATCCTTAGGCAAAGCTAAAGCTGGTGAAGAGATCCCTGAAACTCTAATATCAGCATATGATCCAATAGTGGAGTGGGAATATGATCAAAACAAAGACATATACTTCATCACCATATCAACAGCTAAAATGGTAGCTTACTCAAGAAATCAACTTGTTTAATTTGAGATAGTTGACCTAACCAAATTAAGGCTAAGGAGCATTAACAATTACTCTGGGGCAAAGGATGTAGAGAAGGTGCTGATGAGAATTTACAAGTCTTATTAAAAAAAGTCAAAGCAAGCTAATATAACAAAGAAGAAAGATGAAAGAGTCTAAAGCTATTGAAGTCACCCTATCTACCGATGTTGCACCTAGCACTCAACCACAATCATCTCCTCCCACCATTCAAACCACTCAAACTTCTAAGCATTTATCTCAAACAGTCCAACAAGCTCCTCAAGCACGTGAATCTCCAACTCAAACTCACTCTGATTAATCGAACGATGACGTGGTCATCACTACAACTATGAAAGAATATGAAGAACTCTTAGAACCTAACCAAGATGTAAACTCAAATGGTGATGGTATAAACATATCAACTGGGCTTATCATTTGAAGGCTAAGAGATGCTTCATTGAAAGGAAAAACAAGTCTAAATATGTTCACCTTGATCAAAGAATATGAAGGCATGCAAGATAAGTACTAATCAATGACTTTTTTTATAAAGATAAAGATTAGGAATAAAGTTGAAGTAGAACCAAATGGAGATATAGAAGAAGATGTTTTACATGTGACTCTATTAAGCATTTATGATCTAATCACCCGTTGGAGTTATAGTTCCTCAACCAACATCTTCAGTCTAACCATGGCTGGTGCCAAAAAAACTGAAGTAAAAGAGTATGATCTCTTCAAACTATCTCGACACAACATGAAGGACTTGATGAGTCACACCTCTTCACAACTCCTTAAGAGATAGAAGAGGATTCATGTATAAATTACTATGGATAAGGATGCTTGGAGGATAAGAAAAAATTTTGGTAGCATCATCCTAGAGGGAATTTGTTGATCTATGAAAAGGATGAAGCTATAGAAAACTCAAGGATTGAGCATTGGCTGTCAATGACTAAATCCTACCAAGTGTTGAACCACTGTCGATCAACACTGAAAGTGATGAGTTTCTGATTGACCACTTATCAGCACTTAACTTGATGAACTGTTGATCTATTGTTACACTAGATAAGACTGTCTGTATCGAAGTGCATTGGTGGCTGTAATATTCTACCTTTTGGAGATAACATTGCTAGAAGCTGCTGATCTCTAATGTGTCGATTCCTTGTCTACGATGTACATATGTTTTCCTAAATCAAGAATAGATGTAAAGTGATTTATTATTTGTGTTTAGCTTTTATAGTATAAATATATCTCACTTGTACAATTTTGAGGTCAGCTTGTGAGCTCACTTGTTATCCGCTAATTATAACTCATTGTACTTAGAAAAGATAAATCAAGTGAATACTTTGAAAGAATATTTTGTGTCTTTATTATTACTCAAAGTATATGTGTTTGTTAAGTAAGATAGTTGACTTAGATTTCACATTTGTCATCTACCAGTCAATAGAAAAGTCTTGTTAGCCAACAATCCAACAATCTTTAATCCTACTCAACTTCTTTCATGCTCGCATTAGCAAATCATATAGTGGTAGTAACACTAGAGGTGATGGGATTCGTGGACTGCAGTTGAAATAATGATGATGGTCCATGGAAAATCCAAGAATTTATTTTATGGAATCACTATTTTTAAATGTTTTAATTTCATAAAAACACATTTAAATTTTTTTGGATTGGCTTGGGTCGAGTCAAGTTGGTCAAATAATAATAATACGATACAAAACGTTGAAAAAAACATTTGTTTTTGTAATTGACAAAACTAGTGATAACTTTAGTAAACGATAGCCGAACAGATAATCAATGTGTATTGTTAAGCTAAATAAATTAAATTAATAAAGTAACTAATTAAAATAAAAAGACAATAACATTTTAAGTTGAATGCAATTAACAAGCAAAGTGAAAGTAAATTTAAAAATTGAATCACTTGAAAATTAATTTTTATTAAAGTTCTAAAAAATTACTGTGAAGTTTTAGTGTATTTAAACTATTGATAAAAAGTAAATAAAAAAGTCAAAAACAAAATTAATATAGAGAAAATATCAAATATACTCTTATATTTTTATAAGTCTCTTATATCCGTGCTTCAGTTTTTATTACAAGTTTTGCATAGTAAGAAAAAGAAAAGAAAAGTGAACATTTTCTCACTTTTTTTAGTTATACTTAAGTTTATCTTTATATTAATCAAAATGAAATTCATATGAAGCTAATGTCCAAAAAATATTGGTGTCAATAAGAAAAACTCTATACATACATCTCTATACATTCATGATAACTCATTGTATTCTAGTGACTGTAATGTCATCTACATAGGTTCTCCCCTAATGATGGTTGGTGGTCGTTGTTGTGTTGGTTGATGATGGATGCAACAACATATTGATGGTGATATAGCTATGTTGGTTGGCAGTATTGCGCCAATTTGCAAATGATTGTGATGGTGAGGGGGATGTATTTATTAGTACACAAAAAATATGTTCACAAAATAATAAAAATAGTAATAAGCAATTCAAGCCCAAACGTTTCAAGTCAAGCTCCCTCAATTTGTAAACAAACTACTCTTAAAAGATTTTTCTAAGATTTTTCCGAGAGAAATTTGACACTCATGAAAGTATAGCCATAGAGTCAATAATCTAAGGTGATTTTCTTGTCAGAAGATGGTTGACCCGTTCTTACCTGTTTCAACTCATTCTTAGTTTCTTACCCATTTGAACTGGTTCAGTGTTAGATTCAACCCAAGAGTATTAAAATATTCACCCAAACAAACCCATTTCGGCTGCTATGTATGACAACCGGCAATTTCAGGTCAATACCCCGACCTTGAATTGGTTATAATTACACCTATAATGTTTGATTTTCAATTGGATTCAAATTATTGAAGTCGCTTTATGCATTTAAAAAAAATTCATGCATTACATTTCATGCATCGGTGATTCGGCGTAATTACCATTTTACACGTGATACAACCGGCACACACACGAACGTTGGTGATAATTAATATATGTGTACTAATAAATACATTAGGTGTTTCAAAGTATTTTAGATTCCATTGTTTCAAAGTATTTTAGATTCCAAATTAACTACATTGGAGAAACTCAAATTTATAAATAAACATAATCGCGTAAATTGATATTTACCCGAAACGAATCCTTTTAATGCTACTACCAAATACCACACAAATAACCAATACCACTTAAATTAAACCAAAACACCTCTCTCTCCTACTTTATGAACGTTCATTTAACCACTACCCCCCATCATCTCTTTTATTCACAAAATCCTAAGAAGGATCTTCTTTGACTTTGTGATTTTTGAGAATTGTCATATTATTGAAAGCTCTTTTTAGTTGTATAAAGATGCATGTCCCCTTACTACACATGGAGCCTCCATTCCATTCCTTGTGAACGTGGATAAATCCTCTCACACACCAAAAAGAAATTTTCAAGGAAGAAACTCAAGTATAAGAAGAGTTACCCCTTCATTTTACAACCTACACACTTCATCTCATTTTCTCTCACTCAAAATTCGGCCACCACACCATCCCCACTCATTCATTTTTTTTTCAAACTTGTTTTTCAATAAATCAAGTGTGTTCCAAGTTGATTTTGCAAGGATCAAGAGATTTTTAGGGGTTTCAAGCTTCCTACATCTTCAAAATCCATCTTTCCTATCTTGATCTTGGTAAGAACTATTTCTACTTGTTTATATATCTTTCATTTCACCATGATTATTTTTTATACTAGTTCATGTATTACTATTTTCATCCACAAAAGTCTTTCATGTTAAAAATAGTGTTTTTACCAACAAGGAGTTCCAAGAATAATATTTCATATATAACATTTTAACATGAACTAATTAATGATTCTTATACTTAAAAGTAATATTAAAAAAATAATATTTGACCAAGTTACTAGTTGTGGACTTTATAAAAAGTCATATAGATTTGTTAAACTCATAAGAATCTACAAAAGGGTTATGTTATGGTTATGTGATTTTTAAGCCTTTACAAGTTTTACTATGAATGCTTATATATATTCTTCAAGTTATAATTAGTTAGTGAGTGTAAATATATTATTACAAAAGTTGGGTTATAACTTGATGACAATTTGGAAAATTTACAAGTGTGGTTAAATATATATAAACATGAGATTTTAAAAGAGAACAATACAAACTCTATAACTATATATTATGTTAGTTTAAAAAGAATGGTTAGTAGACGACTTTTAACAAACATGGCACATGATTTTATTGCTTATTTGACATGAGACTTAAAATATAAATTTATGGACTTTATAATATTAGTTATTTGGTTACTTAAAAGATGGGTTAAGACAAGTTAGTAAATTGACTAATTAATTTATTAATATGATTTACTTTATAATATACCAAAGTTACTTAATAAATTAAAGAAACCCTAATTTAATATATGTTAAGAACTAGACAAAATAAAAGAATAATAATACTAAGAAAATAATTAAATAATTATTTTATGGACAAATATATATATATATATATATATATATATATATATATATATATATATATATATATATA
>BJCM01206779.1:0-11861 GCA_018326385.1 Flaveria bidentis | reverse complement strand
TAATTCGTGGAAAAACGAGAGTTTTCGAGATTACATAACCCTAGCCGTCTGAGTTTGTCCAGTACGTCTTATCCAAGTTCATAGAACGTTTCAGATCATTCCTAATCTATTCTTAACGTATTCTAATCGTTAGGATTGATCGGATTAACGTTTTCTTTGATTGGATCGCCAATTAAATAGGATTCTGCACTATTTGATCTGGTTTCACGTTGAATCAGTTAGTACTTAGTACGTAGCAGGTCCTAACACTTTGCTAGGTGTGCGATTAAATTTTATCATAATCATAGTACAATCTTTAAAAAATGGTATTCATCATGTGTTAATCGAATAATTAAAAAAAGAAATAACAAACGTGGAAAATGGAAAATAGGATATGAAACCATGTAACGTTTTCAAACAAAAAAACGATTTGCTTAATTTATTTGTGGTTATCAATTTATTTGATTCTACTTAAATTATATACACCAAGTGTGATATATAGTAGTTCCAAATAGTCCAACCACCAGTCCACCACCACCACATTCGTCTACTATCGTCACTTCCTGTCATAAAAAGTAAATATAACTTGGTCTATCATTCTTGCATTCATTACTTGAGCAATAATTTTCAACTTCAACTACACGAAACAAACTAATATTTTTCAACTTTCAAACTCTGTTTTGTTAAGTAACCCGACCCCACCTATTTTACATGCTTAGGGGTTGTTGGGTAATTTCTGAACGATTAAGTGTTAAACCAATAAGATGTTTGAATAATTAAGTGTTGAACTATTAAGAGGTCCGAACCATAAAAAACTAGTATATCGCCTAACTATTCAAAGACAAATGTCTGACTAATTCAGATAAGATGTTTTAACCATTAAGCATTAAACTTATTAACCATTCAACATTAAGAGGTTTTAACCATTAGTATAATGTTTAACTATTAAAAGACAAATGTCTGAACCATCCAGACATTTGCTCGCGAAACAAACAGTCTGAACCATTAAGTATTGAATCATTTAGACATTTGCATGTGAAATAAAAAATCTAAATCATTAAATGTTGAACCATTCAGACATCTGAACTATTAAAAGACTGATTTGATTCAGACAAACAGCGTGTTGGTCGTGTATGTATGGAATTTGGCAATTTCATGGCAACTTAACGTTCATTTGTATAATTTTGATTTCATGCGTACACCAAAGTTGACTAGCTTAATTAAGCCTTGTAACACTAGTATAAAAGCTAAAACCTTAACCTCTAATATTAAATTCCTCAACACAAGCAATCCAGTTTAGTGATTTCTAGCACACATGTCGATGGGTGATCACTTGTTGGGTTTTCTCATAGTCCATGTCCACAAAGGTGTAGATCTTGTGGTTCGAGATCGCCGTAGCAGCGATCCTTACGTTGTCATGAAAATGGGCAACCAGGTGAACTTTTGATTCATTTATCATTATCTCTTTTTCATGATCCCTTTCTCTTTCACTTAAGCATACATTTAACTTTAATTAAATTCTACAGAAATTGAAGACTCGAGTGGTGAAGAAAAACTTAAATCCTGTGTGGGATCAAGATTTAACTTTCTCAGTGGCAGCGCCTCTCCCTGTTAGAGTTGTAAGTTGTTCTTTAATTATATCCCCTATGTTATTAAACTACTTCGGCCCATTTGTTTTTGTTTGATTGTAACTATAATATTTGTCTAATTAGATCTACTTTTATTTTACACTATTGTTTATCGTGAAACTTGAACCACCAATCTTTTCAACAGATAACACTATTTTGAAAACACCGTTAAGCCTTTTGTATCAATAACAATTATACGAGTGGCGGTTTGCAATGCTTGGTGTTTTTGTTAACTTTCCTTTCTTCGCATTTGAAGCTAATTGTTAACGTAAATTAGTGATAAAATATTCGAAGTTAAGGATGATGGTAAGAATTAAGCTTTAAGAAAATGACTATCTTCACCAATTATAATAGGTGATGCTAGTTGTTGGACAAATTTTCAGAACTCAGTATATGTTATACTTTATATACGTTAAAACTTCAAGCCTATAATAAAGATACAAGTGGAATAAATCTTCCTATTCTAATAAAATAGTATCTTCGAATGACACATGTCAACATCATAATTATTCTTATCAATATTTTTTGCGCCTCTCTATCCTATTTAAATAATTACATTAATTTTTGTTGTATGACCAATTAAATAATTATCTTAATTAAAATTAATAATATTTAATACTTTTTCGGAATTAATAAATTAAGAAATAGATCTATTTATTAAATTTATTTATAAAAATCTTTATCTTCATCTTCTTATCTTCTTATTATAATAAAAAAGTAACTAAAGATGTCATATGGCATAAAATAGTAACTAGAGATGCCATATGACAACACTATATTCACTCTTAACAAATTTTTTCCGCTTCTCTCTCCTATTAAATAACTCAATTAATTACTAATTGTATTTTTTAATTCTATTTTTTGATTATAAGCTATTTTTAAAAAGATTAAGAAATATATCTTTTTATTAATGTTTATTTCTAGAGAAACAAACTTTTATAAAAAGAAAATTTCTAAAACTTACATCATACTTTTTTAAAACATGAAATAATTTAAAAATGACATTTTCTAAATGTGTTTTGTTTGAAACGAAATGTTTGATTTATTTTTTAGTAAAACCAAAGAAAGTATAAAAACAAATTTTAAAAAATTGATATCATTGTTTTATTACTTATAATTCTTACTCATACATGATTTAAATAATATATTATTTAATAATTATTAAAATTTTATTATATTTAATATTTTACTTATTCAACCCGTATAATACACGGGTTCACTGAAGCTAGTACTCTAATAAAAGAGTATCTTGAAATGATATGTGGCAACACCATAATTATTCTTACCAAAAATTTTTCGTATCTCTCTCCTATTAAATAACTATCTAATTACGAATAATAATATTTTAACACTTTTTTAGATTAAATATATTAATAAAGAGATCTATTTATTAATTTTATTTATAAAAATATATATTTTTTATAAAATTATAAATTTTACTAAAGCCTAAAACTTTTCTAAAAATATGAAATATTTTAAAATTGGCTTTTTTAAAAAATGAATTTTTTTAAACGAAAAGTAATTAAATTTGGGAATTATAGTAGGAATTTTTTTAAAATGACATTTTTATATGGTTTGTTTTAGAACAAAATGTTTATTTATTTTTAGAAAAAAATTTAAAACAAAATTTTAAAATGTAGATATCACTGTTATATTATTTTTAGTCATTTATCATACGTAACTTCAGTTATATCATATCTTAAAATATTATTTTATCATTAATAAATTTTAATATGTTAATATTTTATATTATTCAATCCTTATAACACACATGTTTACTAAAACTAGTATATAATATTAAATAGTCTAGTATAAAGTTAGACCATATGTAGTAGTCGTTCAGTTAAAATATCACCTAGGTATCATGTAAACAAAATAATTTCACTAAAGCTCTTAATAGTGATTAAGTGTTGTTTGGAGCCTTATTGATGCAATAATGTATACATTATGTTTGGAGTCCGTTAAAACTTAATGCTTTATAGGTTTGAAGTCTCCTTAAACTACCATGTAGTGGTGTTTAAAACCTTACTTGTATTCATGTTATTATTATTACCGTCCTTTTTGTCCACTACGTATAATCTTAATAGCGTGAAGTAATTAAGTTTCATATAGGTGAGACAATCACATTATAACGATATATTCGGAATATAAGTTAGATTATGATAAGTTTTAGAATGAAATTTAAACAAAAATGAAAAAGAAAAGATTTTTATTTTTATTTATCATAAACTTCACATATTTTACCCATCATATTTATGAAATTCGATTTTCATTACTTTTCAAAGATTTTATATATCACTAATTAATCTTAACAGTTACCCATAAATTTGTAACCCTTTACTAAAAATTCCTCGATTTCATAGTTTGACATATCATACATAATTTGTCACATGTGAACGAAAATTTTATGTGTTTTGGCTTTGTTCATTAACCAAATGCAGGAGGTCTATGACTCGGATCGATTGACACCTGATGATGAAATGGGGTATGCAGAATTCGACTTCACATCGTTTTTGACGAAAGCGAGGAATGCTTATGACGAACACCAAACAAACACAATCATATCAAGTGTGAAACCAACAAGAACCAATTTTCTAGCGGAGGAAAGCTACATAACATGGGCAAATGGAGAAGTTGTTCAGAACATGATTCTTAGATTAAGAAATGTGGGAAAAGGTGAAATTGAAATTTGCTTGAGATGGAGAGGTATGTTATTCTTTTGATGATTTATAAATAACAGAGAGAATATCATATATATATATATATACACACACACACCTATACAAACTTATAGGAGAGAGATCAAATGAAAATCATACTTATAATTGAAAACCGTAAAACCCACCACAACCCAACAACATAATTTATAATTTATTTAACTTTTTAATTGTTTAAAGTATATTTGAGTAAAATTCAATCTTATTTTTTAAGGTCATTATATATTATTTAGTTTAAACTTCAAGGAACGGCAATGATAACGAAATGACTTACGTATACATAACTTGTATGAGTTATATGTACGTAACTCTTAGTTGTACACTTGGTAATACGTACATATACATACACCCCTACATATACCCTACATATACGTAACTATTAGTCGTATAGTTTGTAACATGTATGTAACTTTTGGTTTTTATGATTTTTATTTATATTATGATTTTCAAAAGATTTCTCCTCCAAACTTATAATATATCATCATATATACATAAATCTAATCTAAATATCATATACGCCTTTAAATTAATTAAAATATCATATTACTTAATTAAAATATCATATTACTTGTTAGATTAAAAAAAATCAAGAAATGTTTGTTTCACCCTTATTTCTCTAAAACTACACAAAACGCATAACGCGCACATATAATGTATATGTTTCGAGTTACATTTTATAGTTGATAATTCATTTATATAGATGAACATCATGTTATTTTAATTGTGGCAATGATGTTGTATAAACCTTCAAGTTTTGCAAAATATTGTTGATGGGTATATAAGAAATTTTATAATTTTAGAAAAAGGATATTTTGAATTGTATTTAATGAAATGGGTGAATAAGATATTTTAACTAGTTTTTAAGAACATACATATAACATTTTAAGTATCAGTTGCATATACATGATATTTCTTAAGTTTGTGGAAACATATATTAATTCTCCATATAAATAAAGACTATATAACTTGCAATATGATTTTGTTTTTCATGTTTTTCATTGAAGAGCTATTGGGTTTGCTCAAAGTTCACGTCCATAGAGGTGTAAATCTTGTGAATCGAGATTGGCTTGCGAGTAATCCGTATGTTATGATCAGAAAGGGCAACCAGGTGATCAATTTCTTATTTCATTTTCATCATTCCAATTTCCATATGAAGCAAGTCTTATATAATCACTAGAACTAGCGAAATTTAGGAAGTGTGATAGGGTGTTAAAGTTTAAAGATGCTAACGTTACTTGGAAAAGCAATCGTCTTTCGAGCTTGGTTGTGATGGCAGTCGATAAGATATAAATGAAAACCAATTTTTTTTATATTTTATCTGATATTAATTTTAAATAATTTTTCATAGAAATTGAAGACTCACTTCGTGAGAAGAAACCTAAATCCTGTGTGGGATGATGAGTTTACTCTATTTGTTGCAGATCCACTCCTAGTTAGACTTGTAAGTCTTTTTTTTCACTTTCAAATTTATAGTTTTTAAATGGAAGTCTACAATCAATGGTGTTCTATTAAATCTTTATTTTTTACAGTAATTAAGCCTTGTTACAATTATTATCAAAAGTACTTGTTGTAGGAGAATGAAACTTACGTAACGTATGTCGTATTGTGTATAATAATTAAATATATCTGCAATTAAATGGCATTAAGAATTTGAAAATAAAAACTTAATCGAATCATACATGCTAATTATTGTTATAATAAACACTATCATTATATTATGAGTAATATATATTTAATTTGATGAAATAAATACACTTACCAACCACAATTTATTTGTGTTTCCTTTAAATGTAACTTGAACTATCCTTAATATAACTTTCAACTGTCATTAGAGAAAAAAACTAGGTTTAGAGTAGCTTAATTCTAACACGTACTTTTCAATATAATGATCAAGGTTTGTGGGACCGAATGTTTGGCTTGATGGTTTATGTTCAAAAGTTTGTTGTAATTCCACATCATTAAGACTAAAATTCTGTATATACAAAGCATTATACAGTAATATCAAAACTAATAACAAAACATAAAGTTATGAGTTACGAGAATTGTAATGTGTATAATTAGCATCATACATACCAAAAGGATGGGTCTAGAAATCAATTTTCGTTCACATCCTTTTGTTCTCATTGCAACCAAATGTCACTTTAGTTATTGATAATTTGCATCATGCTAATGGAAATATTATGCGTTTTAATTTGATGTATGCAGGATGTCTATCACAGGAATCGATTTTGGGTCAACAAGAGCATGGGGGATGCAGAATTCGACTTAAAGCCCTTTTTACAAGCCGTAAAGAATGGTCTCACAATAAATCCCCAAAACAATGTCATAACGACTGTGCACCCTAAAAGGACTAACTGTCTAGCAGAGGAAAGCCACATAACATGGGCAGATGGAGAATTTGTCCAAAACATGGTTCTTAGATTAAGAAATGTGGAACATGGTGAACTTGAAATCAAGTTGAGATGAGTTGATGTTTCTTGCTCCAGAGAGGTATGTGGTTAAGCATAGATTGTAGTCATCAAACCACCAAATCACTTTATTGATATCTAAAGGTGTATATATGCATATAGATTCAAGTACTATATATTTAAATATTTTGTAATGGCTGTAAACGTATAATCATATTGATTATACTCATTTGTATTCATTTAATTCTCGTTCTTATTATTGTAAATTTATTTCATTTGATACTATTATATCCTTGAAAATAATGAGACATCATCTCTAACCTCTATTTTACCTAAACTGGGTATTTGCACATCTTGTCAATTATCCAAAGGACATTGGTTGCCTTTTGACCTCAACACTAAACATGAATCCTTTCCATTAGATTTGATTCATTGTGACCTATGGGGATCATCACTGTTGACATTGGTTGATAATTACCGATACTATGTTGTATTTGTCGACGACTACTCACGGTTTACTTGGTTCTACCCCTTAAAAACCAAAACCCAAGTTTATAATGTTCTACCATATTTATAAAGTTTGTCCAAACACAATTTTCAAGAAAAATAAAAGTGTTTTAAATTGATGACAGATTCTAATTTGTAAATAATATTATAATAATGTCATAAAATTGTTCAAGGAAGATGGCACGTTACATCGACTATCATGCCCATATACACCCCAATAAAATGGTCGGGCGGAAAGCAAACATCAACGCATAGTCGAAACAAGGTTAGCTATGCTTTTTAACAGGAATGTGTTGTCATCATATTGGGTTAAGGCTTTTATATATCATTAATTGGGTGCCCACAAAAGTCCTTCAAGGCAAGTCTCCCTTTGATATCTTATATAATCAGATCCCAAACTATAGAACGTTTCGTACTTTTGGGTGTCGTGTATTCTCATACTTACGAGATTATTCAGATCACAAGCTTTCTCCATGGAGCCTATCATGTGTTTCTTGGGTATAGTTTCATGGGTGTATATCACACATGATGCCCATTTTGATGAATCAAATTTTCTTTTAAAGGAAATAACACTCAAAGTCCATTCTTCTACCCTTATTGTTACAAGTTTTTTAGACACTACCACAACCATCCTAACTCCACTAGCTAACATTACATACCCACCCTACAGTTACCCCTCCTCCATGTAGGCTTTGCATGGATCTGCCACCCACTCAACCCATTCAATCTATCCTTATTGAACCCATAATGGATAACCTTAGCCCATATCCATCCAATCTTGACACAACCCCAATCCTTACCGCTTCCATCACTACCAAATACCCTCAACTAGTGACCTTTAACCCACCCAACTCCTGAGCCCGTCTCTCGGTCTAACAGGATGTTCCCACTTCAACCAAACATCTACTCATCCAATGATACACATGCCAAAGCATGTATTTCAAACCTTGACATCAATCTTGTTCAAACTACTATCCATAAGAGTCATACCGCATTGCTCACATCATATGATCCTAAAGGATTCAAATTCACAACCAAACACCCAAAATTGATGGATGCGATACGGAAGAAAATGGAAACTCTTCGTAAAATAAACACTTGGAATTTAGTTCTTCGTCCCAAAAATTGCAATGTGGAAAATCATTATTCCGCTCCAAGTACCACCCTTATGGCACTATTGAACATCATACAACACACCTCGTGGCCCACGGATTCAATCAAATTCCATGCCTTGATTACTCCCATACATTTAGCCCTGTTGTTAAAACTTTTATAGTTTGCATCATTCTTTCTTTGGCCATGATTTATAGTTAGAACTTACATCAACTCAATGTAAATAATGTTTTTATACATGGCTATCTAAATGAGCTTGCTTACATGGAGCAACTATCGGAATTTGTTAATGCTAAGTTTCCAAATCATGTGTGTCAACTAAGCAAAGCTTTATACAGGCTCTAACAAGCTCCTCTTGCATGGTTCCAACATGTAAACACGTTTCTTCTTCAAAATGGATTTACATGCATTTGGGCTGATTCTTATTATTCATCTTCAAAATGGATGTGTGTATCATGCATTTGTTAGTTTATGTCAATGATTGATCTTAACAGGCAATCAGGAACATGTTCTTTCGTCCTTTATTAATTGGCTACATAATGAATTTGCTATCAAGGATCTTGGAAAACTTAACTATTTTCTTGGCCTTGAGGTTCAATACACCAATCAAGGGCTATTTCTCAACCAAGCTAAGTATGCTTAGGACATTCTTGAAAGTGCTAACATGTTACATACAAAACCGGTTCACACACCCTTAGCTACTAATACTTATTTCATCTCCTCTAATGACCTTTATGGATATCCTACATATTATCTATCCCTTACTGGTGCCTTTCAATACATAACTATCACCCGGCCCAACATATCCTTTGCTTTCAATCATGTGAGTAAGTTTCTTCAAACACCTATAATTTACCCACTTTCAACATGTCAATCGGATTCTCTACTATGTCAAAGGAACAATGGGCTATGGGCTCCTATTTAGTAAGCCTAGTTCTACATATCTTGTTGGTTATTCGAATGTAGACTGAGCAAAATGTATTGAAACCAAATGATCAACGTACGACTACTCCATAATCTGCGAGGCAATCTCATCTTCTGGAGTGCCAAAAAACAACCTATGCTATCCCACTCTACTTGTAAGGTTGAATATCGAGCTATGGCCAACACGACAACTGAAATTATTTGGATCACCCATTTACTTGGTGAGTTCCATGCCTTACCTCCACGTCAACCCACTCTTCTATGTGATAATCATAGTGCAATGTTTTTGTCCAAAAATCTAGTCTCTCACAAATGGGCCAAGCACATTGATTTGGATTATCATTTCATCCACGATCTAGACTAATCGGGCAAGCTATATAGTGTTTTGTTCCTACCAAGCTCCATGTAGCGAATATCCTTAATTACTAAAAGTCTTTCTGATCCTCATTTAAAATAATTAAAAGAAAAGTTTCATCTCAATCCACCACCAGTTCGCGTGAGGGGGATGTAAACTTATAATCACATTGATTATACTCATTTATATTTATTTAATTCTCATTCTCTGTTCTTATAAATTTATTTCTTATTTATAGTATAGCCTCTCCCTTTTCTTGGGGTATGGGAAAGTAATTCACATAATGGCTATGTGCCAATTTAGGCTATTGATTATAAGTCAAACACTTTTCTTGGTATGTAGTCTTTATTTATTCTTTAGCCTTATTAGTAATTGTTTTTAATCTTGTCCAAAAGTGTCAAAAATATGAATCTCCTTATCAAGAACAAGTTCAACCTCAAAAGCTTAAACTTAGAAAAAAACTTATAATCTCAAGAACGAATAAAAAAACAAATAACAATCTCTCAACAAATACAAGAACAACTATCAAATAATCACCATGATGACCTGAATATACATCAACAACTCTAAGAAGGCAAGAATTGCAAATGAATCAAAACGGGTCATCAACACAATGAAACCCTAAGAGAATATTCGAGAGAAAGCAGAGAAGGCCTTTTCATATGTGATGTCACACCCCAACCTTGACGGCAGAATCGTCGAGATGTGAGGGTTAAGATTGTTCACAACCACATAACTCTATTATTTAATCCAAGTATTATAATCATAAGTTTCAAACGTAACATTACAAACATAAGTCTCAAATATGAAAATAGACATAACATAAGATTTAAATAATCCAAGACAATTTGTTTATTAAACTAGATCCAATCCTAGATATGGATAAAATTCAAAGAAGACATCAAACTTGTGTGTTTCCTGAAACATGTCAAAAATAAAAAGGTCAACATGACGTTGGTGAGATTTTCATAGTTTTCATACATACATATATAAAAGATGGAAATTCATGTCATAAGTTAGTGAGCAAAGTAACTAGGGATGTGTGACAAATGTAGCAATCAAACTTTAACAGTTTACAAGATTACACGTTTACAAGATTATACGATTAGCTAAGTGTACTTGGATTAACCAAGCAGGCTTGTTAGGCCCATAGATCTATGACGTTGCTAGGATAGCAATAGTTAATGATTGTATATATAATAGTCAACACATGGTAATTACTAAAGTTCAACTAACCACAACAAACAAGATGAATTGCCCAAGTGTTTACAAGATTCAAACGAGTTTACAAGTACAATAGTCATAAGGTAACATGTTTTACTCCAAAGTTTAAAAATAAGCAAAAGAGGTATAGAAATACTCATATGGCCAAATAAATATATAAGGGATGATTAATAAGAAAATAATAGTCTTCGTTCCAACGTAATCCCTCACAAGGTACCTAAATATGTATTTTTACAAGATTTAAGCTTAACCATAATAAGTTTAACGTTTTAACGAGAGCTAGGGTTTTGAGTGGAATTTTGGGGATTTTTTTGTATGTAAATTAAATAAAGAAATTTGTCACTTATATATTTTATTAGAAAAATGAAATTAAGCCAATTGTAACAACTAATAAAATTTAAATTTAAAATTTAAATATACACTTTAAAATGATCATGATTTAAAAAGGTATATTTGGACCTATACTAATTTATTATTTATTATTTGAAATCCATAGGAATAAACCAAGAATAACCTTTGTTAATAGGTTTTATTAAAAGTTATTTAATTATTTAAATTTAATGAAAATTCAGAAATTCATTTGGTGTCTATAAAAATATTTAAAGTTTATAAGAACTATTTTTATATTTATTAAAAATGTTCCATAATTAATTTGAGGGGTTAAAATCCCTAAAACAATACATGAGGGTGCCCAGGTTTGAACCCGGGACCTCATGGTTGTTGGGGTAGTGACTTAACCAGTGAACCAGGGCTGAGGCCTTGGTTTAACTTGAAGTGATTATATTGGTGTTTAAGGCTCGAACGGCTATGTGAAGTGATTGTAGTTCGGTTACACATTTGATTCGACTTGTAACCGGTGTTTAACCACAATTATAATGTGCCTTTAGTTCGAAACATGTACACGAAACGTTTTAGAGTGGTTTGATGATCAAATTTGTACCGATATACCCGTTTGGGGTCGCCAGTGTTAGGATCTGGCATTTGAACGAAACACCAACTGATTAAC
>BJCM01206777.1:0-15454 GCA_018326385.1 Flaveria bidentis | reverse complement strand
TAGTGAACCCGTGTACCACGTGTTAAATAAATAATATATGAATATAGTAAAATTTATTAATTATAAAATGATATTCTAATTACTAATAATATTCTTTAACACCTTTTAAGATTTAATAAATTAAGAAAAAAATCTATTTATTAATGTTATTTTAAAATAAATAAGCTTTATAAAATAAGATTTTTTTAAAACATACAACTCTTTTAAAAATATGAAATATTTTAAAATTGGTATTTTTAAAAAGTCATTTAAAAAATCAAATTTGAGAGTTATAATAGGAAAATTTTTAAAGATGAATTTTTCATATGGTTTGTTTTAGAACAAAATATTTATTTTTTAAAAAAAGTTTAAAAACAAAATTTAAAAAGTTAATTTTTTTTAAAACAAACCGTATAAAAATGCCATTTTTAAAAATTTTCCTATTATAACTCTGAAATTTGATTATTTTTTATTCATAAAAAAATCAAATTTGAGAGTTATGATAGAAAATTTTTTAAAGATAGGAAATTTTTATATGGTTTGTTTTAGAATAAAATATTTATTTTTTAAAAAAGTTTAAAAATACATTTTTTTAATGTTGATTTTGTTCTAAAACTAACCATATAAAAATGTCACTTTAATTTTTTTCCTATTATAACTCTCAAATTTGATTATTGTTTTATTTTTAAAAAATGACTTTTAAAAAATACCAATTTTAAAATATTTCGTATTAAAAAAAACTATACTTTAGAAAAATGTATTATTTTATAAAAAAATATTTATTTAGAAATAACATTAATAAATAGATTTATTTCTGAATTTATTAAATCTAAAAAGGTGTTAAAGAATATTATTAGTAAGTAAGGTAATATTTAATAAAAGAGAGAGGCGATAAAATTATAGTGAGAATGATTGTAATGCTGCCACGTGTTATTCTAATATATCTTTTTTATTAGAGTAGGTAGACACGCACGCACACCTCTGGGGCGGACCCATAATTTTTGTTCTCCGGGGCCGATTTTTTCCAGTTTTAGAATAGACGTGTATATCTCAACTCAATGCTGGAACTTTTGGTTTGGTTCGGGTCAGGTCACACAAACACAAATTACAATCACATTATAAGATATTTGATAAGGATACGATTTCACTAGAAAGTAAAACACATTATATTTTATAGTTGTTGTTTATATATTTTCATCTCTTGAAAAATTTCTACTACATCATCAATCGAAACTTTCTCAAAAACGTCTTTCTCAATGTAGCAAATGCTAGTATTGTTTAAAGTATTATTTTAAAGAAATTTAGAGACAATTAAGGAATGTTATAGATTAATGATATATGAGTTAGATGTTTAGTTAAATAAATGATCTTAGAGATTTTATACAAAATAAACCTATTGGTGATTATTCTGATATTATTTTTCTTAACTAAGTGAGCTATTATTAATTTTTAGTGGGTTAAATATTCTAACAAAAATAAGATTTAAGGGTCGTAATTTTTTTATAGGAATCAGTATTAAAAAATACACGAGGTCATAAAAAACCATCAATACACGTTACACATAAGGGGAGAAATCTGCGGGATAAGTTGACCCCTCCCCACCTTTCTTATGTCCACCCATGGTCACTCACACACACAGATATCTGTATAACTCTTTATAATTTTGATAGAAAAGAAAAATATCCATGTCAAAGTGATAAAAACAAAGAAGATGAACAATTTTTATACGTTTTATCATTTAAAAAAGTTGATTGATCATTGATGGATGGCATGGGTTTAAGGGAAGTAAATGATAGGGAGTATATTCATATGTCCCTTAAAATCATCGAATGCCACATGGAGTTTCATTTTCAATCTTGTCGGGAGATGGATCATATCATAACAGTTTCGATAAGAATTAAAAAGTATGTTTTGAGTGTGTTTTGCCTTTTAAAATTGCTATTCTCATCTTTTTGTACTATCTATACTAAATTTCAAATTACTGTGATTACAACTTTACATGGTTAAATTATTTGATTTTAATTTTATAATAAATTTAGGGTTTAATTTAATAAAAATGTATCTAGGAGGACACATGTTAACACCATATTGTTTGTCAATAATTTTTTCCTGTTTCTCTCTCCTATTTAATGATCACATTAATTTCTAATAATATTATTTTCTTTTTTTAAATTAAAATAGTTTTTTAAATAAGCAAGATATATTTTTATTAATGTTATTTCCAATGAAATAATTTTTTATAAAATCAAAAAAAATTTTAAAAAATCATTTTTTTAATATACAAAATATTTTATAACTGGTGTTTTTAAAAAGTAAAATTTTTATAAACAAAAAAAAAATCATTAAAATTGAGAGATAAAAGAAAGATTTTAAGTATGATATTTTTTAAAACGTTTGTTCTAAAATAAAAAAAAATTATTTTTATTTATTATAAGAAAGATTTCAGTCATATCTTATTTTATTATATCGATTTATAATTAATAAATTTTCATTATACTTAATAATTTTTAAACAACCCGTGTAATACACAGGTTTACTAAAACTAGTTAAATTTATATAAGATTATTATATTACCACATGGGCTATTTAGGAAATTAACTCTATCTATTTATTTATTTATATATATGAACCGTTTATGTAACTTATTAATACTCGATCATACAATAACACGACTCGACCTTGTGGCCTTCTCACCACACTCAAACACTCGCAAATCGATATCCTCCTTGTTGTACTTGATCAGGAAAATTTTCTCTTCAACCAACGATAATGATACATACCATCGACCAATATCACAAATGATGATTATAAATGCTGCCCCTGGTTTATTTAAATATTCAAAAATATCGACCAAGGTTACAAAAAATAAAAATAGAAACATGCTTAAAGACATGGCATAAAGCATGGACAAAAGAGGCTCAGCATGCAGAGATGTCCATGATCGAACGGAAGACCCATGTCGATGATCCTTCGCAAATGGTTTGGGACGTCATTTCCTCATGATGTAAGCTTCCATCATTTTATTTGTTTAACGTAAAAGATATTGTTCAATTCCATTCCAACGCCGCCAGGGTTCATCATGTTGGAAGAAAGTAATATACACCGTAACACAAACTATCATTTGGTGTTCTTAGTTTTAAACATCAATCTAATTGTCGAGCAATTACATGAAATCAATGGAGAAATTTTAAACTATCTTGTACGGGGATTTGATTGGAACATTCTTGATGTATGTATTTTTATGTATTAGACTAACTATCTATTGGTTTATGTATCAATAATATCTTTTGTTGGCCTTTAAAAGAAATAAATAACCCTCTTAAATATAATATATCCTAGGAAATAATATCAGAAATTTCACAATCACATTGGTTAAATAGTCCCTATCCAACCCCAACTAAAAGTGTCACAAGAGAATTATTGTAGCTTCTAGAGCCCACTTCCACTTCACAAACCTCTTCCAACACTCAACTCCTTATTACACAAACAACACACACACACACCCTCACACTCACATGCCACCCACATCATCACTCCACTTTACCAACCTAATACACCCATTATTTTCATTATTATCACTTTTCTTTCTTCATTTCTTCTTTCTTTCTATGAACACCACCATTGTTTTTTTCCTCCCACATGTCTTTTTCCGACCACCCATCGCCGTCCACCAGAACCCTCAGTGAGGTGTCCGACGATGAGCTTCTTCGGTTGAACCTAGATCTGGTGGCTGCAGCCCGACACAACATTGGGTTCTTGAGAGATGTTGCTGAAGCACATTGGCTCCATCATACACCTGTGCTTGTTGAAGCTCTTCGTAGGTAGGTGGTTGATAAATGACAAAGACCCACATGACATACAGTCAGTCATATATAAAACATTAGAACCTTGATTTGTGTGTTTGTTTCGTGCTTATTTCTAAAAAATCTTAGGTACCATCAAGTGTGGATGCCGTTGATGTCTGATCTCACCCCGGACTCCGGCAAGCCCCCGATGATTGTTCCGCCTCTTGATGTTGAGTGGGTGTGGTTTTGTCATACCTTAAATCCGGTATGTATATCAATTGTTTGACGGATACATTAAGATTCAGCCCTTTGTTGTTCGGATTCGTTTTTTGAAAAAATATACAGCTAAGTCTTTTAGAATTGCTTCCCATCTTTATTGGTTATGATAATTAAGAACACTATGTTTCAGGTGGCTTACAGACAGTATTGTGATTCGAGATTCTCGAAACTGATAGGAAAACCAGCAATTTTTAACCAAGAGAACAAAGATTACGCGTTGGAAAGATGTAAAGAACGATGGATTTCCAAATACCCATCTGAATCTTTTGAAAACGAAGCGAATTCAGATGATTTTCGCGCTTTAAACATTCGTGAAGTCGATTATCTTTTGGGAGAAATATCAAAGCAAAGATGTCTGCTCACCAAATTCTCCAAACCTTATATGCTAGAACTCGTGTACTTAATCGCTGCAAGAAACCGATACAAAGGGTTCTTGTTTATCCTGCAAAGATTTGTAGATAACTGCAGGAGTTTTGTACCCACATTGGATATTCTACTAATGTGGATTACCCATAAGGTAATTAACTAATTACAATATATTAGACATACTCAAGTTACTAATTAGCATCTAATTGTGTCAATTTAAGTTTATGATTGTGGTTTGATGAATCAGAGCTACCCAACAGCGTATGCAGTTGATGTAAAGGATATGGAGGACACCATGTCTAAAGTAATCGAGTGTGGCGAATGTGTAAATGATGAAGATTTGGAGGTGATGAAGAAGCTTTGGGAGAGGGTGTTTGATCAGCCATACGAGAAAGCCGGTTGCCCTGCAATCGATAACGTAAAACGACCGATTCACTGGGAAGTTACGGATAGTGATGTTAATGTCAAGTACAAGCCAATGCTGCCTAGATTTCTACTTGAGGTCAGTTGTTGTGTACTTGTGTTTATTATTTATGTATTATGATATTTGATTTTAATTGTTGATGTTGGTTACATTACAGGTTAACATGTTGGTGAAGCGAACCCCTATGTCGAGGACGCTGCAAACGGATGTTTCAAAGGAGTTTTTACGGTTCCAGTTTCTTAGATGTCACCGCGACTTCAAGATCAACAACCCGATATCAACGATTGGTTCGGATTCATGGCAGAAAGTGGTGGATCTGTACTGTGAATTCGGGACGAAAGGGATGGTGGTGGAACTGAGGCGAAAAGGGGGGGTTTGTATCAAAGGAAATAAAGTGATGGAGTCGAAAACATTTATGTGGAACGAGTTGCTTCGCGCGCCATCGATCACTCTAGATGGCGTGATCGGTCAGAGGTTGAGGGTGTTTGTCTCGGTCACACCTCCGGCACAAGCACCCTACTTGCTGAAATCGGTCCCCGACAGGGTGACCGATGATTCGGGTGCTATGGTGTCGGAGGTGATCCTGAGGATGAACCAGTACCGGCCTCAGGAAGGCCGGTGGTTGTCGCGAACAGTTCTTGATCATGTTGGAAGGGAATGTTTCGTCATTCGAATGAGGTTCGGTTTATTCTTTGATATTAGAGGTTGAAGTTGAAAGGTAGAAGTAACATAACATATAATTTGTTCGTTTGTTTGAATTTGAATGCAGAATTGGTGGTGGTGTTTGGAGAAGAGGCAGTGATAAGCCTAGGGTCGTAAAACGTGAGGATCGGTGTGTGGAGATACGTGAAGGGTCGTGGTCTTACGTTGCTGGATCCATCGGTAAAGCTCCAGGTATGTTTCTCGATTAAGAGTTTTACCAAAAAGTGTTAGGGCTGTTTTGTAACTTCTAAAAGTGTTAAATATGAGGTCTAAATCATTAAGATATCTGAAGCATTAAGAGCTAGTATATCGCTTAACTATTCAAAGACAAATGTCTGATCAATTCAGATAAAATGTTAATCATTCAGCATTAGACCTCTTAATAATTCAGTATTGATATAATTCTTAACCATTTAGAGACAAATGTCTAAACCATTCAGACATTTGCTCGCGAAACAAACAGTCTAAACCATTAAGTGCTGAATCGTTCTAACATCTAAACCATTACGAAGCTGATTAAAAAGCCGTTAAACAATGAAAAAATTATCTATCAAATGAGTGTTTTTAAGAAACTTTTGCTCACATAATAATGAGTTTTTTTATTTAAATAAACTGTTTTGTAGCCGTTATTCTCGCCATCTTGTGGTATCTCTGTTGTGTTTTACTTGTATGTTGTGATTATAATTATTACAAACACATTACTCTATACCGTAACAAAAATAAACACGGTTTAATAAAAAATCTTATCTAATGTTTATATTTGAGAGACTCTATTGATAGCATACATGTGTTTGAACCCGTCCAAAATTTTATAATTAACCTCCGTACTCTCGGTTTTATACATAAATAAATACATATCCCAAAATGTGTTGTGCTTTGATTTCCGGTCATGTGGATCAAAACAAGAACAAGTGCTAAGTTTGAACCCGTGTGAAATTTATTAGTTGTATGTTTGTTTGCAAAGTGATTTTATAGATTTCTTGGAGTAAAAAAATAATTAATGATATACTTATAATATTTAAAGATTTCTTGTTTTATTTTAAAGAATATTTATATAAAAAACTTTATTAAAAGAATAACTCCAAATCACTAGTTTTAGTAAATAATCAAACACAGTACTGACTAGTATGTGAAAGGAGTACGTTTAGCAACACTTATTCTTTTGTGTTTCCATTGGTTTGATCTATTCGTCAAACGTATTGATTTTTGTACGCGATCTAGTACAGAGAAAGTGATAGCAACCGCGACACCAAACACCCCATCGGGCGAATGGCGAGCCTCATGGAGCTTCTCAACCGGACACGAGCTGTCAATATCATCAAACATGACCTTCGATCTCAAAACCAATACCTCAACCGATTCACAGATTCAGCTAATAAAAGGCCGACAGTACCAATACCAAAACGACGAAAACAAAGACAACGAAGAACACTTTGTGACCCTCGTTCGGTTCTCAGACGAACACCCAACGGGGAGAGCTACAGGTCTCATCAACTGGAAGCTATCCGCGGTGGAGTTCTTGCCAGAGGAAGATGCGGCTTTTGTGTTGCTTTTAAGTATGACGCTACTGAGGAGTGTTACAGAAATGAGGAATGAGGATGTGGGAGGTTTGTTGGTTCGTCGAAGGTTAAAAGAAGCGAAACAAGGGGATCGTGATTGGGGGTCCGTGATGGTGTTCGAGTCATCGTTGAGATCGATGTATGTGAAGCCGTGGTATTGGAACGCTGAGGCCGTGATGGCTCGGGACGGGGCGGATTATGTCCCGAAGAGCTACTCAGTTGAGGAATGTGGTGATGAATTGTATAAGCAAGCGTTGTTTGGTTGAATTTGAATGGTGTGTATACATGTTAGTTTTTTCTTTAATTGTATACAATTATCACGAGGGTTTTAATTGGGATGCTACTTGTGGCAGTCGTGGTTGGGTCTTTGACTCCAGCTTTTGCTTTTTTTGGCAGTTGCGGCTGGGTCTTTGACCCCAACCTTTGCTTTATTTGTTTTACTTAGCCATTATGCTCTTTCAGTTGGGTTTCTTGTTTTGCCTTTGTTAGCCGCGGCTGGGTTCGACGGTATCTCCGCCCGCGTGACTTTAATTCATTTATAGCCGCGGCTGGGTTCGACGGTACTCTTATCACTTCTAAATTTAAACGGAGGTAACAATGTACCATGAGTTTTCAATAGTGAGGACCGTTTTTATAATTAATCAGAAAATGTATTTATCTTTTACGTAATTACCTTAATTATAAGTTAGCGTTATGTTTTTTTTTTTGTAATTATTGTTAGTTAATATATATTTTAGTGTAAAACAATTAAGGTGGGAGGGATGTTCACACCGTACACACCACACCATACAACACGTTCACCAGCTACATTTTGCCATGTTACGTCTGATCGTATTACACCACAAAATTAAATTTGGTGACGGCGGAATTGCTAGAACATGTCACACCACCCCACCATACCACAAAACTTCACGGCGTCAACATGCCGAGAAAATTGAAAAAATGCAGCGTAGATGGGGTGGCGGCAGTGTTGCCGCTTGACGTCGGTACATGTCGTCGGGAAAATTGAAAAAATGCAGCGCGGATGGGGTGGCGGCAGTGTTGCCGCTTGATGTCGGTACATGTCGTCGGCTCACGGTGTGGGCGCCCCCATCCCCCTTAAAATTTGGTTTTTACACCTTAAGTATTCGTTGGTAACTTTTTTCTAGGTGCAAGTTGTTTGATATTTGATAATTATAATGCAAGTTGTATTAGTTATTATACCTGTTCAAGTATTATAATGCGAGTTGCACATAATTATATTGTCAAAGTACTCCGAAAAGAAACATGAGTATACTATTGACTTTGATGACATCAAATTCAAACCATGTAAAAAATGATCATTTTAATTTTTAGAAACCTGAGTTTGGTACACCCGCTTGAATGATCAAAACAATAGTTTACAATTATAAATTATAAATTGTAGTTTACAATTATAAATTATAAATTGTAGTTTAGTTTGCAAACACATTTTACATCTTTAACTTGCAATTTATAAAAATATAACTAAACAATATTTTTATTTTACTTTTATTTATACTACCTAAATTTTTATTAATTAGACATGTGTTTAATATGATATAACAAATTATTTAAATTTATGTAAAATAGAATAAAATAGAAGTTCAAATTGAAATTAATATATCTATATAAAATACACAATCTTTAATAACTATAAGTTGGGAATACTGTTTACGTGATTGTGTGTAGTTGTGGGACACATAAGTTAGCCACCTGACTCGAGCCTTAAAAATCCTAAACCCATATAACTTTTACGTAATATTTCGCTATTTACATGTATGTTATCCGCGATCATGGAAGTAGGATTTTTAATTATAATTATTATAATTTATAAACTTATTATAATTTATAAACTTATTATAAACATATTAATTTCTATTTGAACCTTTATTTTATTTTTTTACATACAAAACCATACATTTTAATTTATATACATTAATATTAATTGGGTATTTATTTTATATAACTAAAAGTAATAAAATTAGCGTTTTGGACAAATATTTGTAAACTGTAGTTCACAATGTATAAACTACCGTTTATAGAGTAAAAAAACAATATACATATTGCAAACTACAGTTTACAAATGTTAGTGGTGTAAACTTATAATTCAGGGTTGTATGAATCTAGATACTGTATTTTTATTGCAAAATGATAAATAGGTAAAAAAATGATAATGATGTATCATCTCAAATCATTATGATTATATCTATAACATATAATGAAAAAAAGTTTTTTAAAACACATGTTATCATTCTAACATATCAAATGACACGTGTTATCATTCTAGAATATTAAAAAAAAATTACTTTCTCGTTACTCTCTTATAATAAATACAAAAATTATAAAATAATCAATTTTACTTTTCCTTTTTACTAAAATATGTTAAAAGAAACATATCTATATTTGTGTTTGTTGTCTCTCTTATATTAAATGATCATTATTTTAAATAAGTAAACTAAACTATCAAACATGTAAAATATAAATATTCTTATTTTAATAATTTATTAATACATACTAATTATATGATTTCAAACATATTTTATTTTTAAATATAGAGTAATAATTTCTAATTTTATTATTGCTATAATTTTTAAATATTCATTATATTTTTATTTCACCAATGGCTAATAACATGTAGAAATAAAATATTCGTAAAACTAATGATTTTTTATATGTTTTATTTATTCCACCCATGTGATACATGATCTTTAACCTAGTTGTATAATAAAAAATACATTGTAGACTACATTTCAAACAAAATGTGAGTAGGATTAGATGATTACATGCAGTGTCTGTGTTTTAATGGTTATGGTGAGAATTTTTTTTAATGGTTAAATGATTAATTCTTATAACAAATAAAAATATAAATTTATGAAGAGAGTTTGTAAGCTGACCGTTTAAAAAAACTCTTTTGATCGATGATGGAAAATTCAGACCAAGTAGGTGTAGGCTTCCACATAGACCAGCTAGCCGTGATTCGAGCGACTACAATCTACCACAAAAGATCCAAATTATTTACTCATAATCTCATCTAAAATTGTAACCATAGTGTCATGATTTTTATTTTAGCAAAAAGTTGGTTTAAAAAAGGAAAGATACATGGATATGGTTTAAAAGAAAAAAGTCAGTCATAGTAACGAAAAGATTTTGAGGTTAACAAGCGTCTTATTTATACTTAATTTTTTTTAAGTCCGATAACTCATGCGTCTTCTAGTTTTATTCGTAAATCTATATATTTGTCTATTATATAAATTGAACCCTTAACTATCCTGGTGAAATATTTTTTTTTAAGTACTTTACCAAATTGATGCCTATTTTTGCTCATCAAATGTAAAAATACGTCCCTTAAGACGCATGTTCACACTTTTTATATGAACGTCATTTTTTCCTTTTACATAACATTACCCCGGTTAGCACTTGTATAGAAAGATAACTCGTAAATAATTCTTTTTTTTTCTAAACACTAAAAAAATATTTAAATGGAACTCCAATTAGCAAGAAATTAGTCGTCAGATGGAAAAGGAAACTGTAACACCCATGAAATTCTTTAGATTTTCATTTTGGTGTTGTTATATGTAAAAAATTATTAAAAACCACGACTGTGTTTTGAATGAGAGTTTATTACTAAGTTTATTTTCTTTAGATACAACTTCATGATTAACTTTTTGATAAAATTTAATGGCTAAGTTTTAGATAAACTTATTGACTAAGTTTTAGATAAAACATAGAGTTAATCTCGGTTTCCGTTCCTAAGTTTTGCAAATTGTCTCCATTTGAGTATCATATATTGTCTCTATTATTGACATGAGTTTTGCTAATCGTTTCTATTTTAATCTTTGTGTTAATATTTTCTATTAGATTTTTTAAAAAAGACCAAAATACCCTTAAAAGCCAAAAAAAAAAATATCACCATCTCATTCTCCCTCTTTCTTCCTTCTCTACAACACCACATACCATCACTAGCACACACCACATACAACCACCACCACACATCACCGCCACCACACACCACCGTCAAAATGCTCCCTAACCACCCAAAATTTCATCTTTCCACCGCACACCACCGAAAAAAACCACCATACATTCTTTCTTAAAAAAGTTCAAATCTTTTTACACCAATAATGGCCGCCATGACCAACACAACCACCACCCAACAACTACCGTCTTCGTCGTCTACGGGGAACACACCCATTATGGAACTGATGGCGCCATCGTCGTCATCCAATGAGATGGCGGTGAAGGCTGTTCATAAACGGTATGAAGGGTTAGTAATGGTGCGAACGAAGGAGATTGAAGGTAAATGGGCATGGTATTGAAAAGGGGTACTTGCCCCAATTTCAAATCCATCGGTTTCACCGGTGGATTTGCGCTCTTCGACGTCATCGTCGCAGCTGGTGCAGAGTGACCGGAATTGGAATTCCTCCGGCAATCATCGTGGGTTTAAAGCACACAACTCTAAACTAATTAGGTCTTCACAAGATGTAGAGAAATGTTGAAGTGGTGGTGGTTGTGGGGTAGGCGAATGGTGTAGAAATTAGGGCAGAGCTGTACATGTACGACTAGGGCTTTGCGTTTTGGTCGGTTGTCGCTGTTGCGACGATGATGTTGTGCAATGGTGGTTGACAGATTAGGGTGGAGGTATGCATGGAGGGCTGGAGAAGGTGACAATAATGTTGTTGATGGTTAGTGTTGCAGGGGAGTATAAATAAAGAAGAAGAAGAAGGGGAATAGGTATTGAGTGTATTTAATATCTTTATTTTAATATTAAAATTTTAATATTGAATGAGGGTATTTTAATCATTTGACAATAATTTAACTGAACAATGTTAACACCGTTAGTCAAAAGGGCTAAAATAGAAACGATTTTCAACACTAAGGCCAATAATGAAGACAAAATAAACGTTGGTACTCAAGTGAAGACAATTTGCAAAACTCAGGGACAAAAACCGAGATTAACTCTAAAATATAAATAAAACTTATTAACAAAGTTTTAAATAAAATATAATACTTAATGACTAGATTTTGGATAAAATATAAAACTTAATAGCTAAGTTTCGGATAAAACTTACCCTTTAAACACCACGAAGATTATTTGTAGAATCTCTATTTATAATAACCCAAAGTTAGGAAACTAGTGTAGATCCTCTAGAAAACAAATATAGAAGTTCTGATCTAATATTATCAAGGTGTTAGAAACTCATAACTTAACCATTAAGTTATTTCAAGGTTCTGAATCAAGAGTAATTAAAAAACTAAAATATCAAGTGTAAAGGCTCTGTTCAATTTACTAAATGAATACGTTTAATACTTTTGAAATAATCAAATGGTTTTATTTGCAAAAAATGTCACTAATACGTTAAACATTTAATGCATAGAGGTATTTTGCTAAAAAATATTTATACCATAAGTATATGTATGTTTGATTAAATTATATTCTATGGACGAGTGAAATCCCATACTTGGGTTGGTTTAGACTTTATGCAGATTAAGAGTCCCGTAGTAAGACTGTCTAAACACCAATACAAGTATATATGGAGGGTGATTTTTAGTTGAAGTAGACCGCTTTATCGTTAATTTATGATTAATTTTTTATCATGATTCATGCCAAAATCATTTTGTTTCAAATTAAATGTATTCATCAGCTTTCGTTGATGCATTATTTTCAAACATTTGTTTAGGTAATTATGATTAAAAATATTTAGTTAGGTGTTAGTGTTGGATGGGTTACGAATACTAGGCATAAAAACCCTATGACAAACGTATTAGCAAGGATAATGCTGAAGGATTAAGTTTTCTAAGCATAGCCCTTGTGGTAAGTTTTAAATATACGTTAGTAGATGGAATTTTTTATAAACATTACTTTAAACAATGTTATGTAAAATAATGAGTATTTAATCTCCAATGAGTATACGAAAGTTTATTCCATTTATCATTAGAGGTATTTATGATATGAAATGAATTGTCAAAAACTTTTATCCCCCCTGCATAAAAGTCTTTTAAGACAAATAATAAAAAAGTGAACACTTATGTGTACTACTCTATCTCACTATCAGGGTGCCCTAAAACCAGAGTGTGACAGAAATAACTAAAACCCAAAACAAATGAGACAAGACCAAACCATGAACCTCTGATCCCATAAAAGCCAAAGGTAAAACTGGCAACTCACATATAGACACTCTTGATGAATACGAAGAAGGAAAAAACACACCAAACAAAACCAAAAGGGAGGTCAAATACGAACAAAACCATCTCCCATTAAATGATCCAAATACCTACTACGCTATACTGCGGACATAAAACGACGTAATCACCATTCACTAGCAACAAGTCTAGGGTGATTTCGCAGTAACAAACCATGTCTTTGGTTTTTACTGTAAACTGATAATCAAATGCATCATTTAGAAGAATTTCATCCTTTATCACTTTTTCTTCATAATATCAAATACACGGGGAAGAATTTGTTGTTGTTCCATTATGAAATTATGTGAAAAAAAGGGTCTTGAATTTCTAGTTGGATCTTTCAAACATCATATTTTGCCGGTTTCCAAGCTTTGTCTTTTGTGAACCAACCTTAAGCCTCTAGTTGCCGCTCTCTTCTTTTCTAATTAGACTTATTTGTTCATTCTTGTTAACATGAGAATCTTCACATCTCAGACTATAGTGAAAACTCGATGGTGATTGTGAGGGTAATGCATTATAAGTTGATAGATAGCGAAGAAGACATCAAGCAAACATCAAAAAAAGGTTGATCGAAAAGGATAAGGTCAGCTCAATCAAATCTCAAATCTATTTTCTTAAGCTTGATGTTTATAAGTCAAGAAAAGATCTTTCTAAAAGGGTAATTATATACGAGTCTTTACAAGGGATGGCTCAACCATTTTGAGAGGCCTATTTAAAGTAAAAAATTAAGGCCATTTTCCAAATAATAAAGATGTATATGCTTTTACATTTGAAAATATTTTATACAACTTTCTTTCTACACATAGTATCATGGAACCATTATATTCTTGCCATAAGTTTTGTTAATAGAAACAATTATATTCTTTTAGTCATCCATCAAATCCGTAATCACGATGTTTAAAACTATTTAAAACACTTTTCGTAGATAGACGAGAGTGCAATTGTAACTCTCGGTAAAACATATGACAATTATTTTGTACAATTTGCTATTGCCTAATCAGCCAGAATAAGAATATAACTAACCTTTGGTTTATCAAAATATAATACAACAACCTAAATTAATAGTAGTGGCATAGATAGGAGTTCAAGTGGGGCCAAAAATATCATAGCTTGATCGATAACAGAATCATCAAGGCGGACAAAGATAAATCGATTGTTTATAGCACATGTTATTTATAGCATTAAATATTCGTTAATTTCAATCATGATAACATTGTTCAAAAACCAACTATAAATCAAATATAATAACATGTTTTTTATTATTAACTAGTTCCAATAGTCCTAGTTGTACAAGCAGCTTGAAATTCAACTAAAAAACATTTTCTAAAATCATATGAAAAATAGTATAGCCAGCTAAATAGTTAGTCGATGAGTAAAAACAGGTTTGCATACATATGCATATTGAATAAAATGATTGAGATAATTCAATTATCAAGACATGTCAGGACTTATAAGATAAACAAAACATAAAAGACAAACAATACACAATTAAACCATGGCGACTGAATTGACTCGGTTCACAGACGAAGTCTTATAAATAAGGCATATTTATGAATCCAATTTCAATCACCCTTGGATAATCAAGTGGGGTGGGTTTGTTAAGTCAATTGATCTATCATTGTTCCTGTGATTTGTATAATTAATGATTGGGCTAGAACAAATATTTATTTAACTATGAACACATATTATAGGTAATAACATGATATGGATTGAATTGACAATGAAATGAAAAACAATTGATTGAATATGATTCACTTAAGATTCCCTCAAATTATAAAACATAATAAAAATGGCTATGAATACTCTCTTGTTATTTGCAAGTGATTGAAATAATGAAATACTAGAATATACACCAAAAATTTCCCACATGTTAACCTAATGAAGTATCTTAAGTTTGAATAACAACAAGTTTAAATTTTAAATGTGGATTTGGGGAACTAGGGTTTTTAAATAGAGATTTAAGGTTCAACAAATTATTTAATGTTAGGACTGTTTAGGTACGGAGTACTAACTGATTTTGCGCGTATACCAACTCAAATAGTGCGGAATCCTATTTGATTGGTGATCCAATAAGGGAGAACACAGTTAAGATCAATCTAACGATTAATGAAACGTTATGAATGATTAGAACACGATCAACTGTGATCTATGAACTTGGAACAAGTGTTCTTGAGTCTTTG
>BJCM01206776.1:0-20055 GCA_018326385.1 Flaveria bidentis | reverse complement strand
TATATATATATAGGGGAGGGTTCAAATGAAAACTACCTTTTTTGTGAGAACTTTAAGAACCAATCTCAGCCACTCATTTTTTATCACATGCAAATCACATGTCATTTTCCCATTTTTTTAAACGTTCGTAACTTTTTTTCACGACATCATTTTTTCAAAAAAAATTCACCATAAAATTCAGTCTTTTTATCTTTCCAACTCCTACCATATTGATATACTTTTCTAAAAAAAATCGTACATCCATTTTTACATATGTGTAAATTTAGTTATACACATGTGTAGTACTGGATTTACACATGTGTAAATCCGATATTACACATGTGTAAAACGAATTTCGTTAAAAAACAGGAATTTTTTTTATTTTTTTATGAAAGAGGAAAAGTTGGGAAACATTTTTGTGTTTTTATTTTTTTTATTTTTATGTTATTTTTTGATTTATAAATTTTTTAAATATGTTTTTGTTAATTACAATTTTTCCATTGAAAACTAGTGGTTGAGATTGGTTTTTAGAGTTTCTCACAAAAAAAGCTAAATTTCATTTGATCCCTCCCCTATATATATATATATATATATATATATATATATGAAAATACAATAGTTTCGTGATTGTTTTAACAATGTTTTTCGGAAATAAACCCAAAGCGGTCTGAAAAATATATTATATTGTGATCGAATTTTTCCATCACTCATGAAAAATTTTCTAAGCCCGTCATTGAATATGTGCTTTTTTTACTATAATATTACTTTTGTCTTTTTGTGCTTTTTATTTTATTAGTATAATTAATTTTGAAATTATTTTGTTCTCTCCCCTCTAACTTCTAAAAATAAGATGCTTTTATGAAATTTCAAATATAACATTGTAACATTTTATTTTTATCTACGTTCTGATATAAATTTCGTTAGAAATGAAGTTACGCGTAATGATGTACAGTCATCAAATCACAAACGTACGAGTCATCAAAGCAATTTCAAGGTTTCAATTTTATAGTTTTTTTGGTTTCTCTTACGGCTTTTAAAATGCAATGTTTTATAGAATTTTGAGTTTTATGTTACGATGTGCCTAATTTAATTTAATTTTTGGTGTAAATTTGCGTATCGAGTTTTTAAACCGACAGTAGTTCTGTATGGTTGTTTAAACTGTTCAACACTCATTTTCGAGTATACTAATGCGGTGTGCTTTTTTGTTTATCTACGTTACTACGCCAACGTGGACTGTGTGAACACTAACTTGATTTTTTTGTTGGTAAAGTGTAATTTATTTCTTACAAAGAAACAAATAAACCATTGGTCTAGTAGTTCACATATGTACACATACAACATCTCCATTCGTATATATGATTTATTTTCATGCGATGTGACTAATTCTATCAACGTTCTGACATTAATTTTTTTAGTTGTTTCCGACGTGCTTTTATAATTAGTTTTCAATATTATCAATCTATGACACACAGGTTTGTGACTGTTTTCTTTTTTATATTTTGTTTTCACAAGTTTTGTTTTTATTACCTTCAATGCAAGGGTTCACAACAACATTTCAACGTTAGTTTTTTTATGATTTTATTATTTGTCACAACATCAGGGCTTTATACTTGTTCACTATTAAAAAAGGAGTACGACACTAGCACACAATTCTCTGATAGATGAAAAAAACGCGATGAACAGTCATTCATGGGTTATTTTGGAATTTCAACTTTAATGGTACAAGTTATGAGACTTGGGGTACAAAGTTGCAAACCCATTCTTCAGCCTTTGGCGGTGGTCGGTCGGCTGTTCATAGCCATTGTGTGCCGGTGTCGCCTCCTCATGTGTTTGTTTTACCACCGGTTACTTCTCTTGTCTCTCTATTATGGCCATGGCGTTGGAGGCGGTCATTGAGGGTTGCGCCATTGTTTGTTGTCGGGCTGAGAAAGGGGGAGACGTCAGGTTGATGATGTTGAGATTTAGCTCTATTGCAATATGTGTGAGCGAGTTGTTTGTTGATGTCAATGACAATGGACATCAGTTCATCTGAGACCCATTATTGATGGTTTGTCTATTATGAGAAGTTGGTTTGCAGGTTATGGTTAGTGGTTGCATTTGATGCTCAGGGTTACCTATATTTGAGACACTCGAGTGATCATTCATACTCTAAAATATGTTCTTAGTTTTCTTTTAATTGGTGATTTCGATTGCTGTTCATTTGGTTAGTATGTTCTTAGCCGATAGGTTGTGTGGTTAGAAGATCCATTATGTTGACGATGACAACCCATCCTCAATTTCGGGATCGTTATCGGTTATAACCCATGGTGTTTTGGGTTTGTTATATCATGGCTTCAGGTAATGATGTAATTTTGAAAAAAAACTGGAAATACACAGTTGAATACACTTGGTTTATGAAAACCAAGAAGCAATGACGTAGAATGAGACGTCAGCCTTCGGTGTTTTGGCACGTCATCTGATTGAGCCACATCGAGTAGTGATTATATTGATTGCTACTATTTTTCTATATGTTAAATTTAGTGTAACATCCGTCGATTTCAAAATTATAAAACCAAACCCGAACTCACTTTAAACTTTCACACGATGGAAAATTAAATATTTAAATTTTTTATTATTTATTTTATTGAATCAAACGCGTTAAATGTGCAATTTAAGAAATATTGAAAATTGTTTTATTCGTTTTATCATTTAAACAAAGAATAATAATTTATTTATTTATAAATAAATCTTTTTCATAAAAGTATAAATCTTTATTTATCATTTTACAATAAATAACTAAATTAGAAAAGACTTATTAAAGCTTATAAACTTATAAAATAAATTTAAATAAACTTATAAAATTTTATTAGTAATTATGAATTGTAATTATTAAAAATAAATAATCAAATTATAAAGTTACAAGTTTTATAAAAGTTATAAAGATTTTATAAGAAAATAAGTTTATTAAATTAAATTTAAGCTTTTAATAAATTTAAAGTTTATATTGTAATTATTCTTTTATCTATTTATTTTATTTAATCTTATATTTATTTCAAAATCATAACTCCTTTTTAAAAGACTTATAACTCATTATTAACACCATTCATAACATACTCATAACCTCAACTATAAAAGCAAGACTTAGATCTTACTTTTCATTTGCTCATTCTCTAAAAATCTCTTACACAAACCTTTCATCATCCTTTGGTTATAATCAATTTCAAGAATTTTCTTTTACAAGTAATTTCAAGAAGTTTCAAATACTAAGGTAACCTTATATTGTTTTTATATTATGCATTTATATATTGTTTAATCATTCTAACATCCAATTAATCTCATAACTTTATGTTCTTACTTTTATTCTTTCTTCTATTAAATCTCTTTTAATTTAATCATTATCATTTAATCATTAACCTTCTAACATTCACCAACCTTGTAACAATCACTAACATTCCTAAATCAAGCTAACATAAACAAAAAAATCCCGTTTGCATATGGACGGCTATGCCGCCACAATTGGTTATTCCACAAGATTATTTCCATAAGTGATGGCTATGTCGAAGTCTTGGAATATTTTTATATAACTCGAATGAAGTCTAATATATCATATATCGATATAATAAATTTGTTCTAACACGTTTTATGCTTTAACGATTTTAAAAGTGCACATAAGTGTCTTACTATAATTTTGGCAGAATATAATTTAACTTCAACCGACCATAACTTGATCATAACAAACTAAATTTGAGTAAACCCGGACTCCAATATTAAGTTTATTGAATTAAATTTTTAACGATAGTTTATACGTCTTCAAACTCAATGCGCATTTCAACACCTTCTGCCTTGTGCAGTTGTTTCGACCTATTTAAAGATCTTTTCATAAAAATGTTTCTGAATGAAAGTTGTTCGGGATACTTTGAGCTAGTCAAATATATTTTTTATAATTTTATGAAACAGTTTGTTATTTTTAAAACATGTTCAAATACATACCAAACATTCTGTCCAGAATTTAAAATTGATGCAATAATCATTTTTCAATCTACCTTTCGCTTTTTAGCATTCTCTAAACGTCCTAACTTCTTGTAATGAATTCCAACCTCAAGTTAGTGTTTTTTTATCATTTAGGACATCAGCTTTGACTCTTGACATACAAGTTTTCTTATGTACTCTATAACCATCACTATACTTGTGAGTTTCCCATGTGAGTTCTCCATGCTCCCTTTTTATTTTATTTCACACCTTTTGGGGTGAAACATGTTAACCTTATGAACTTACAATTGTAAATATTTTGATACTTGTAAATACACATGTAATTCATCTTTACTTTTTGTCATGGTTATTGGTATTATTGTGGGTATTATATGAGATACATTATATGTTGACAATCATTAACTATTACTAGCCTGACAACGTCATAGATCTATGGGTCTGACAAGCCTACTTGGTTAATCCAACTACACTTAGCTAATCGTTTAATCTTGTAATCTTGTAATCTTGTAATCTTGTAATCTTGTAAACTGTCAAAGTTTGATTGTAGCTATGTGTTCTATAAACTTGCATAATTCATAACCATTGACATGAATTGCTACTTGTAAATCTTTTATATATATATATGTATATATATACATATATATATATATAGATATATATATTTATATATACATATATATATACATATATATACACGCATGTATATACATATATATATATGTATATATGTATATATATATATATATATATATATATATATAACCTATGAAAACTCACCAATTTTCAAAATTGACCATTTATTTTTAACATGTTTCAGGTTTGATACTTGATGAACTCTTCTTGCTCATATAGGACTTGGACTTAGATAAATTAAACATCTTATGTTGTTGTTTATATTTTTGTGTATTGTAATGACTTAATTGACTTGTATTATTCAATGAGTAATGGTATTTAATATTATTCCAACTATTTAGTTTCATGTGCTATGAACAATCGTTTCACATTCGTCCGCCCCGATGATTCCGCCGTCGGTCGGGGTGTGACATTTAGGATGTAAGTAACATTGATTATCGACTTCTAATCCATGAACAAACGACAATGATGAATCAAATTCTATATCATCGTTTGGCGTGACGTTCGTGATATCAATGTGATTCCTATGATTTCACATTGCATCTACGGTATTCGCACCACAATAAGTCATGAAATCTTAGCCAACAGACTCATACGTGAATTAGTTTTCCAGGAAAGAATTAATCGCGCATAGAGCGATAGATATGGATAGCCTAGCTTTCCTATATCTCCATAGCTTTGAGCCTTCCACCAATCAACTTGATTAATATTATTTTCCAATTTGATTAATAAGAAATGAGATACCAATGAACTTGACGAACGTAACCACCATTTTACACAAACGTCATCAACAAGTTCATCGTTGTGGACTTAAAATTTTTTCAAGGTTCAGGTTTCGTTCAAACTAAGGATATTGAAAACTATCATCTTTACCGATCAATAAGTTTATTAATTATTAATTAATCAATTATAATATTTATTGATTGAAATTATATTTTCAAAATTAGAAATAATCAATATTATAATAATATCTTTAGTACCGAGTAAATATACCCGATATAATAATTTGCTAATAAACTATACAAGTAGTCAACGTATAATAAATATATAAAAATATAACAATACATTCACATGTAAATACTTTTGTTATTAAACGAGTCAATAGTCATGCTTGGCTACTATTGATTAACGTCCAAATTCAACTTTATGCATAACTAACTATGAAGAAAATGTGTATCTAGTGTTCACATTATGCTAACTTCGTTCTTAAAATATAATATTTAGTATGTGTTTACTTGAAAAATTATATTTTTGGATGTTATGTCAATTTTTAAGGATTGTCAGCTTGCAAATGGACTGACTAGTTATAGTCTACATGTTAAACAATTCATAAGTGTGTTCATAAATCTGCATGTTTAATTAAACATATGAAATAAGTCAAATCTAAACTCTAACTGCTTACTAAAATGTTAAATATGATTTCATAAAACCTAATTATATTGTGTGGGTAAGTGCTAAACGAACATAATTGACACACAACTCGGACACCACTCACGTCTCATATGAGCCTTATGAAGAAGAGAAAATGGTCATATATGTCGTATGATAAGGCGAAATTAGCGAAGGGGTCGTATTAAGGTAAAATCACATGACCAACATGATATATTTGGTCGACAAAGAAATGACTTATATAAACACTGTTAAACTGTATGTCAACTTTTTGTGCTTTTGTATGTGATGTATGATATGTTTCACATGATAAGGAAATAACTTATATGATTATTAATGAAGACACAAAACCTATTCAATGTGAGAAACTAGCTAGCAACACTATTGGTGGTGATATTTGTATTGAAACATATAGTATTTGAGGTTTATTAGTATCAAGCTCATGGATCCAGTTTACATATCTGTAAATCATCACTAGCCGTCGTTTCCTCTAGACCACCGCATACCAACTTCGACGCACGGCAACGATGTCCGGTTGTCGATTTGCTTCTTTTCCAGTAACCTTTCTTCGCTCTTCCATCTCGCCATGAAGCCAAAGATGGAACCATCACTTGATTGGGATCTAGATTAACTTGTTTAGCATTCCTGGAATCAAAAACCAAAACAAGGCCGAAACCGTGGACTGAACTAAGATTAAATCATAAACAACAATTTCAAGGATCCTACATTCATGGCGTCATGTCTAGCCACTACCTAATAGTCATCTCACCTCTCTTTTGTAGGACTACATTTCTCAATTATGTCTCTCGCAAAACTACAAGATCACTGACATTAAAAAATATAAATAATCTTCTTTTGATAAAATCAAAAAGATTTTAGATATTTGTCAGAATTTTGGACATACAAAATCAAAACTAATCTTTAAAGTAGTGATTTTTAGTTTAGTTATATGAAAAAAAATATGAGAAATAAGTTGTGAATGCTGTTGAAGACTAATTTTTTCTCAAACTGTGTATTGTACAAACCTTTTGATTATTTCAGTATTTTAATAGCATCATGATCCAAGCATCTTGAGCATCTGACTTAGTCCTCTCTTCCATAGTTCCACTACAGAAATTTCATAAACTATTCAAAATTCAACCCACAAATACACTCAACCACACAAAATTCCACAACAAAACAAGACATATCTTAGAAAACCTATTCTTGAATTGAAAAGTATGACCCGGTCAAATAAACCATTAAATATATTAATTGACAAATATCAGTGTCATATACTGTATATCTTCATCAAGACTTCAAACTCCTGTGTTTCAACTTTAAGATATGTTCTTCTGAACTTCCCCAGAGAATTTGAGCAAAAATTAGCGGTTTTCATCATGGGTTTATGCAGTTCTTCAACTAACATAGCTCCGACCCCCACTGACAATCATAGTTCATGTAAGAAACTGAAATCTTTACCAATTTCTCATAATTAATGTGTAATTATCATTGGGTTTGGTGGGTTCTGTTGCTTACTGTTAAACTTGATCGTATTCATCTCAATATTGTTCACTGATCGTAAAAAGTTTAAATTTTTCTCTGTTTTTTTTTTTAACTTTCTGCACATGCTTTGTGGATTCTCTGTTTCCCATCGACTTACCCTGTAAATCTTATGATTTCGTCTCAGTTTTTTTCATTTACGACCAAATCTCACGTAAATTACATGTTTTCTTGAATTAAAACCCCAATTTCTATAAATTCAATTGACATTTATCATTCAGTTACATATGTGTGTGTTTCAAGAGCTTCATATCTGTTTCTTGATTTCTGCATCTTTATCCTTCTAGTGATTTAGGGATTTTCTTGAATCAAGATTCTGGTAATACAGTTGCAGGTAGTTCACAGACAACCACCACCACCGCTGCCACCACTAGCAGCAGCAGCATTACCACAAGCTCATTATCAGTGTCATCACCAGGAATTAGTAGCAATGTCTCTGGCAACAGCCAGTTTTCATCAGCAAGCAGCGGTGATGATGTTGGCCCCGGTGGCCAGATCTTGCCTCATTCGAATCTTAAAATATACACCTATCCCGAACTCAAATCTGCTACAAAAAACTTTCGTAACGATACTATTTTGGGTGAAGGGGGTTTTGGAAAAGTTTGTAAGGGCCGGATCGAAGAAAAAAGTGGATCTAAACTCAATGGTAATGCTTCTGTAGTTGCTGTCAAGAATTTGAATCCGGAGAGTATGCAAGGAGTCGAAGAGTGGCAGGTAATTCCATACATGTACAATCTGTCATTGCGTCTATGCATACGTTCATTATCTGAATTTCTTCACATGCATTGCACATTTGAATGCTTTTTAGTTGTTAAGATGAACCTTTTTAGAGGATAGTGCAAAAAATTTTGAACATCTAATTGCTTGATGGAATATAAATGGTTATTTAAACCATCAATTCAATAATTGCGCAACACCTTTAACAAATATCGGCACATAATGTCTGACCTTAAATACCATCAATGCATTTTGGATGTATGGTTTGTGTATGAGAGACTATCCGTTAATTCCAGGATGATTGACCTCTTGGGAAGTGTTTACTCAAGTAACAAAAACCATGGCTGTGAGCTTCTTGCAAGCAAAACAAACAATATTGGTTGGTACGAGGGGTCAGATGTTATAAATAAGGATGCAAAATGATAAAGCAAGATTATTTCTTCAATTTTTGGTTGTTTTCTATAAAATGTATATTATGATTCTTTGGAGCAGGCTGAGGTGATCTTTTTAGGAAGGCTTTCGCATCCAAATCTTGTGAAACTTTTGGGATATTGTTACGAGGATGAAAAGCTTCTACTTGTATATGAATTCATGCAAAGAGGCAGCTTGGAGAACCACCTCTTTGGAAGTAAAAATATATTAATCATTTTTCATGAAATATTTTCATAGTTAAGTCAACTTAGATTCTGTTTTTTTCCAATTTTGCAGGAGGGTCGACTATCCAGCCGCTTCCATGGGATATACGGGTTAAAATTGCAATAGGGGCTGCTCGAGGGTTGGCGTTTTTGCACACTTCGGATGAAAAGGTTATTTATAGAGATTTCAAGGCATCAAACATATTGCTTGATGGGGTAAGTTGAGTTATGTGTTAGAGGGGTCATAAGCGGGTGGACATGTCATAATAAATAGATTAAACGGGTTGATGGGTTGATTTGCTTAATTAAACGTGTTAAAAGAGCTAAACACGACCTGCTTATTTAAATGGGTTAGATATGATAACTCAAAAGCTGGGTATATTCTTATAGTGTTTGCCTTCTGGGCCGAACGATAAATTGCCACCACTCTATTACTCATCATTGCAAGGAGTGTCACTGATCCACTGCTTTGTTCTTGCTTTTGACAGTCGTATAATGCAAAGCTATCAGATTTTGGGCTGGCTAAAATGGCGTCGGCTAGTCGATCACATGTAACAACACGAGTCATGGGCACACATGGCTATGCTGCTCCTGAGTATGTTACCACAGGTAATCTTATCGGCCACTACACATGCATACACCAGTAGATAATAGAACCAGACCAGACCATAATAGTCAGTTTGGACAGGACCTTTTCATACTAAGACAGAACCAAACCGAATCGAACCAGACCTTTTCAACGTGATACAACCCAAAAAAAAGTAAAGTCCCATTTTATTTTTCAGGGCATTTGTATGTGAAGAGTGATGTCTATGGTTTCGGCGTTGTGTTAGTTGAGATGCTAACAGGGATGCGGGCTCTTGACGATGATCGCCCAGCTCACCAACGAAATCTTGTGGAGTGGGCCAAGCCGTATCTGGCTAACCATAGGAAATTGAAGAACATAATGGACTCGCGGCTTGAAGGAAGTTACCCTTCCAAAGCCGCCGGCCAGGTTGCCCAACTAGCTTTCACGTGCCTTGAGCCCGAACAAAAAGCCCGTCCATCGATGCAGGAAGTGGTGGCGACACTAGAACGAGTCATTGACATCAAAGAAAGGCCAAAAGTTCCTAGAATACACAATTCAAGTCCTCGCTCACCATACCAATATGGTCAACAACCTTCGCATCATCGTCCAACGGCTCATGTTAAGGATGATGTGCACCGACGTAGTCGAGACACGCCAAAAGGCTCATGATACGTTTAGTATAATTATTTTTTGGCCGGGTTGTATAGATAAGTTGTTATATGTTGTATGTTTTTGTGAAGGTATTAATTTAATGCAAATTAGGTATTATCAAGAATTTAGGGCCTTAGGGTTTGTCAATTGGGTTGGGTTGGCAGAACCGGATATCCATATATTTATTTATATCAAAGACATAATCATAACCGAAACGGCCTAGAATGTAATCTGAATGCAACATGTGTAACCTATATTGAACGGTTCAAGTGGGTTAGTGTGTTGTGAATGAGTTGTAACAAAGTTGTAAAGGTATTGGACGGTTTGATAGTTGACAAGTTAAACTTAGAAAAGTTGTCGTATTTTTTTAAACAATGATGTATTTGATTTTAGTGCAAACCGTATATGACTTGTTCAACCAATAAAGATTATAGGTGTTGGTCGGAAGGAGTTTCTTATTCTAATTTCTCAACAAGTTTAGGAAACTGATTGAAGGCCAAGGTATTTAAACTTTGGTGATTATAATTTTGAATGGCACAAGTGTATTCCACTCAAGGTGGACGTTTAAGCTTAGAGATGGAGGATAAGACATAAGTAGGATTCCAACCAGGGAGCTTTGGCAAGAAGAGGAATTGACGTCAATGTTATATGTTCGTTTTGTGGTGAATTTGAGGGAACGGGGTGCAACATTTCAAGAGGCCCCTTCATCTCGCGTTGTCACCTTTTCTCCACGCAAGACACACGACCATTTTTGTCGGGTTACAAAAAACTTAACTATGGTATTATTAATCTTACGACCCATTGGAGCATTAGAAAAGCTAGAAACTTGAAGATCTACAATAAAGTTCCTCGGCTGTTGTGATCAAATCGGCTTCCTTCCTTTGGATAAAGTATAGAGGGCGATGCAACTTTTTAAATTGAACGTGTTGGTGTAATTTGTCATATTAATTTATCTTGCATCCTTCTTTCTTAGCAACTTAGCTAGTTTTCTTCTAAATACAAAAGCTTGTTGTTCAAAACAATGGTTAAGTGGGTTAGACACAATAATATAAACTTGATTATTTTTATCTCATGTCATAAGTGACACCCTTAACCTCAACGAGCTTGACGCAATGCAGTGGTCTACAACAGTTTTTTTTTTAATTATACAAAGTTCCAAAAGTTAATAACAACACCAACCTTTCATTTCTCCTATATAAAGTTACGTGTGTTATCAATGCTCCATTCAACCGTCGGTTCGACCTTAGTTTTTTCATGGTTTTACACCCAATGATAAAGATGTGAGGGAGGAAGCCGAGCGGCTCTTACAAGCAGTGGAAGGCCAACTTGGCCAAAACCCCGCTAAGAACACCACCACAATGATTTTAGTGCGAGTGTTTGGCGGTAGAGGTGTGGGAGGATGCTAATGGTCTAGCTAAACCTCATGCAAATTTGACCAAAAAGTCAAATTCTAACATAATATGATAATTGATATGCACTCTAACAAAACAAAATGTCAACTTTTCATACAAGAATAATCTTTTCCAAGAACATCAATAAAACAGCAATGAACTATGAAACATGTTTGTACAATAAACACCAAAAGTTTTGCTAAAAGGCGGCTGGTTTTCCACCAGTGCAAGTAACATAAGTAATCTTTCTAGTTCATCATTATTCACTGACACCTCCTCAAAAGAAAATCCACACAGCCTCCCTTTGTCTACAAAGAATACTTTAAAACTGAATCACATTACAAGTCCAGCTATATCTTACGATAGAACAAAACATCACGAGCCAAAGTTTCCCAAAAGCCTCTCGACTGCTGCATGAACATTGCCTGAAGTCGCGCGTAGAGCCCTGATATTCTCTTGGGTGTCAAAGAAGCCCATTTCTTGAAGTTGTGACAGTTGTGTTGCATAAAGTTGTTCTGGTGGCACTACATGAAGAAGAAAAATAACACCTTTATTACAGAATTGCCAGAGGGTGCTTGATTTGCAATGTGAAGTGAAGGTTTTTTGTTGGGAAAACAATGAGAATCATATTGTGAAACAAGAGTAAAAGACACATGTTACAGTTTCAAGAATTTTATTTTAACATTAGATAACCAGAAGCATAATCTGTGTATCCAAACATTGAAAACAGATTACTTCAACTACAAGTCACAGTAATCATATTATTCATTTGAATTCTTGACATCAATGTAGGCTGTAGCTGACTAGCTGCATAGTTGGGCTATTTAACGACTTAACACTGTGCAAATCATACAATTCATAAACCTACTTTTCCATGGGATTTGAAGAAAGTATATCAATTCCAAAGGTGAAGTCTTACCATCAGGCACATTTGGAGCAGCCAAACCGCCAGCTCCAAGTCCACCAAACATATTCATCAACAAATCCAGCCCCATATTATTTTGTGCTCCTGCAGATTACAGACAAAAATTAAACTATATTTCATACAACTGCACTGCGATAAAAAGACAGAAATAGGATTTTGTACCTGTAGCAGCACCTGTCTGGGTAGGGTCCCTGAAACACGAAGGAGACGATTTTAAATGGAAAACAAAAACTAATAATAGTTGGATGTTCAAGTCGGTCATATCTATAAATTTCATTTTCACACGGTAGTGAAATAGTTAATAAATTAGTTTACACTTACAAAGCGGATTGCTGCTGGTTAAGCTGAGGTAGAAGCTGCTGTAAGGACATCATTTGCTGCAAAAATGAAATGAAAATGGTACGAGATTAAAGTCAAACTACACAGTTAAGCAGTCAAACCCTGTATGAAAAACATAAACTACCCAACAAGTTGTATACCTGCATCATCTGAGGTGAGGTTAGCTGACGAATTAATTCTGGATTTCGCATCATCTCTCTAAACTGGGGGTTGGCATCGAACATACTGCGTAGTTGAGGATTTTGGTTCACAATCTACAAATTCAGATTATTCAAAAAAGTTTAAAAAATAGTTGAAACCAGTTACAATTTCTGAAGCATGCGTACATACCTGGTCCATATACTGGGGATTTGAAAGCAAGCTTTGCATCATCTGAGATATAGCTGGATTTTGCATGAGCTGACTCATGTCAGGCGTGCCAGTCGGGCGGTCTAACCCTGGTAGACCAAGACTACCAAACCCAGACACATTTGGTGCTCTGGTACCAGCATTTGTCGGGGCCGCACCTAATAATTTTCAGCGTATAAATTTCAGCGCACAATGATGCTTCTTATAATAAAGAAGCTAGGGGCGTTTGGTCTGCAGAATGCTAATGGACAATGGAATTTGTCGAGAGAATTGAAATCCATAAAAAAATGGAACCTTTCAACTGTATTAGAATTCATTTTTACAACTAAACAGGCCAAGAAATAGAATCTTGAACTCCTATTCTGCAAACCAAACATGCCCTTAGATCTTTACCTGTAGTACCACCCCATGGGTTGGGAAGCGGGTTAGAATTAGGAGCTGCAGAGCCAGGAGTGGTTTCAGAGCCCGTTGCTGAAGGAGAGTTAGCAGTGTTAGCAACGCCCTGATTACCAAGCAAAGCTGCAAATGGGTTTGACCCGGGATCATTTCCACCTGGTGTTGTGGCATTCAGAAACGGTTCTTGAACATTTTCATACATCCGTCTGAGCATGTTAAAACCCTCAGGAGATGACTCAATATTACTCATAGCTCTATCAGTGTTACGCATCATCTCACGCATAAGCTCAGGGTTCCTTGCTGCTTCAAGTGTCTGCCTTAGAATTGCAGGGTCATTAAGAATATGTGCAAGCTCAGGGTTGCGGTCAATGATTTCACGCATCTGAGGATTGCTCATAATCATGCCACGCATGATTTCTGGATTATTCAGTATGTTTTGAATTGCTGGCATGTTCATCATGTCTCTCATCGTATTAGGATTTTGAGTTAGTTGTTGCTGGACCTGTTCAAATTCAGGAAGTCCCGACCCAAATAGGTTTAACGCGTCAGTACCCCCGAGTCCACCCAAACCAAGCCCAGGAAACAATGGTGCACCCGCACCTGCACCAGGCAACCCAACTCCTTCATTAGAAACAACACCACCTTGAGAGGGAGTTCCAGCAGCAGGTGCACTAGTTGTTGGTGCTGGGGCAGAACCGCGCACCATGTGAATCGTGTGATCCGCCTGCAGGCCTACACAACATTCACTTTCAGATGTAAACAACAGAATTCACATACATTTCGTTTACTTCAATACTTTTTTTTGCACAAAACAAGAATTTAGATAACACCTTCAATCTAGCAAATTACAAGTTTAGCTAATTCATACAACAAATCATTGAAACCTAAATCAATGTACAAATCTTTAAAGCATTATATAACATGCGCAGGCACATTATAATACACGAATCACCAACAAAACCAAAAACCAAACAAAATTGTCAAATTTCGAATCAATTCTCTACACAATATGCTTACCATAACTATCTAGGGTTTGATCATCCTTCAAGATTCTTCCTTTATAAATCAACCTCTGCTGATTCGCCGGAACGTCGCAGTTCTGAGCCAAAAGATCTTTGAAATCACCGACCTTTGATCGGAGGCTCGCTCGCACCGAGAACTTATTGCCGTTAGAGCATCGGATGTTGAGGTTGATCTCTGCATCGCCACCGTCAACGGAGGCTGCAGCCGTTTGAGTTGATTCTCCCTCGACACCCATTAAAGAAAAAAACCCTAATTCTAAAATCGAAGATAGAATCCAAAATTGAACATAAACAAACCAAAATTGTAAGGAAGCACGAATTGGGATCGAGAAGATATAGATAGATGAGTTCCAATTGAAGAATTTATAATTAAAAAGAAAAGGGTCAAAATCGGTGAGCGCCCATTCAAGATTTGGGTGACAATGAAACAATAATTCGTTTGTTTTCTTATATTTCATTCATCCATCAATTTTTTTTTCTTTAGAATGACCGCGATCCGAAGAATTGAGCCAACTTGATCTGTTTTTTTTTTTTTTTTTAAAAATTAGGTTTAACGACAAAATCATTCATAGTTAAAACGATAAAACTCTTTTAGAATGTCAAGCTCAATCGACTCACACATCCATTGACTTATACTACAATATTATAAGAATTACTTACTTATCTCATGTCATGATATAATATTATTTTTTTATTTTTTCTTTTAGTTTTTGGTATAAAAAACTCCATAATTACATAAAAAAATAAGTGTGATTATAGTATAGACGAGTAGTATGTTAGACCTAACTTAGTAACTTGCGACTAAAAAGATAAGTTCATAGCTAGCTTCCCACCTTTCACAAGATTTATTCAATTTTCATTTATATCATTTTGTCATTACTAATCAATATTATAGTTTTATACTTTTTAAACAAGATATTATATAACTTTTAAATTGTAATATATAAGTGTAAGTAAATTGATTAAAAAATATGTCACTCTATACGTGGTTATCGAATTGTTATTGAAATTAAGAGTTTTATTAATTATACTTAATCGACAACGTCTATATCTTTTAATTAACAAAACGAAATGTTTTAAAATATTATTGTTATTTCTCTAAAAATATAATACATAATATTTATAAAGAAAAAGTTAATATTTATTTTAAAAGATAACAAAAAGTGTTAAAGTATACGAGTAGAATGTTGATATGAGAGAATCACTATCCGTATTTGTATCCGAAATTTCGGATACAGATACGGATTGTGATTTCTACTATCCGAAATTTTCGAATATCCAAAACTTTGGATATCCAACGTTGAACACCCCTATCATGTACCCTCATATTTAACAACACGAGCCTAACACCTTCATCCTCTATACCTTGATCCTTCTTTTCATTCTTTGACTAGATCACCACTAAATTCAGTTTTAAACTACATTCATTTTTATGTTACTTATTTGACAATAATATACTTTAACCCTTAATCTCAATCTCAATTGTCCTAGAGATTTGATCACTCATAGTCTAATTTGATCACCCAAAGTCTACTAATGATTTTGATTCATGCCATAGATTAATTTATTAAAATTCATTGTATTATAATTATAAAAGCTATTATGATTAATTTAACTAGTTTTTTTCATCCGTGCTTTATGACGGATTTAATCATGAGGACGTTGATTAGGTATCAAGGACTCTGACGTATCATCACAGCCAGACATACTAACCATTACTGCTGCATAAACAATGCAATTACCATATCAAACCCCTACAAAATAGTTATAATAACTAGAACCTATATCTAGTTACGACTGCAGATCATAAAGCGATGCCAAGCCAAAGCAAATGACTTATTTTTGTCACAACAATCATAGCCTTAACATAAAATGTATCAGAGCTCATCATCAATACATCAGTTTCTACAGAAGCAATGTTCGGTTACGGTTGCATATCGCTACTCGTTGCCAAGCCATGACAACCAACGCCATTTTTTCTCTATAATTATAGCCGTTGAGGTACCAAAATAATGGAAGGTTTCAGACGAACAATGTTTCATCATCATCGACACACAAAAACAATGAGATACAACATAGAAAACCAATCAAATAACAAAGGCTCACATGAGTGAACACTCATCACATCGCTAGCAACACAACAGCACGTACACCAAGTTAAACTGAAATAGGGTTAGATCTTAAAACCATAAAAAGGTTTTGATGAGATAAAAAAATGGAGAGGCAACAAAGGTGGTCTAACCATCATTTCACCACCATGAACAACAACCAGACAGTCGCTAGTTCCACCAGGACTAGAACGGAAGGCAAAGTGGCAACCATCACCACCAGAATGGCAAATTTGGTATCACCATCACCACTAACGCAAATAAGAGAGAAAGACATACGATATCGTTCCAAAAAGTAGCTAACCTTTGGAAAGAAATACTAAATTAGTAAAAACAAGATCTTTAAAGAAAAATAAATAAATAAAAAAAGTTGATCTTCAGTAACAAGATTTTAAAAGAAAATTTATAAAATTAAGTCTTGCACTGGGCTGATCAACCGGTTCACTTGTAGAAATTATTTAAATTAAGAATAAAGTTTAATATGAAGATAGTTTATAACTTTTATGTTCTTTTAAATGTTAAAAAGGTTACGTATGAAAAGTGTTACGTATACATAACACTTTTTTGAATGAAAAATCGTTAGTACACATAACCTATGTGCTTTGTTACAATTTTCATTTAATCACTACCCCTATCTATATACACACATATATATGTATAGATTGTAGTGATAAATAAATCTATAAATTATATGATCGGTTTCATTGGTTTTCTTTAGTTTTCACATAACTATATGGTTTTCTTATAAACCCTTCACTATATATATGGTCACAAAATTTAAATAACTTTAAGATCCTAACGGTAAAATAAATAAAGAAAGCAATCATACATCGTCACCGACATTCAGAAAAGGAAATGAGGTTCGGTGAGGCGTTCATAGGCGAGTTACGAAAATGATTGCCGATTTGAAACCTCGAGTTACCATTCGGTTCCATTATTTGTGGAACATACGGCGATGTTGCCGAGCTACACTTCAGCCCCCCTTACAAACACAAAATATGTCCATGCTTTTATGTCATCAAACCATTTATTTAAGTTTAATATACTTAATAGCAAAATAGAATCATAATAAACTCAATTTCCATTCACAAGTAATTAAATTTGAACAAGATGCTAAGTAAAATTCATGAATATACTCAATTTGTAAAGATGCGTCATTTTCGATATATATTCACTGTTGTAGAAGCAATCACTTCCAATTTGTTTTACCGCTAACAATTGCGCTGTTTCTTTTTCCTTTTCTTTTTTGTTTTACAAACGACGTCCCCAAGTTTAGATCCCACTACGTCATGATACCTTGGTCTTTTAATAATTTGATAGAAATTAATACAGATGTTGGAACGACTATTATTCCATCCAATGCATTGGCACAACTACTTAAAAAGATACATTTAAGTTCATAAATAATAGATGGTTTTAATGAATCACAAACTGTTGTGAAAATTGCTAATTTAAGAAAACTGAACTTAATTGGTTGATGTAGCGAGTCTCAAGTATTTACAGACAAACAACCAATGGATAGTACTCGAGTTTTCAACCTAACTGTTGACCACGAGAAAACGGTTTATGTTTCTCTCTTTGAACACATTGCAGTGTTTTCAAAAGTGATCGGCATCGCTCTATGATAACTTCATCACAGGGTATGTGAGAAGCACAGGGGCGGCCCACTAGTTATAAAATATAAGTTAAGGCTTTAGGCTCACTCATGATAATAAGGGATAAAAAAATTATTACAGTAAATTACAAATTTTGTTATTTAACTATACCTAAAATTAAGGATCTCGTTCTTAAATTTTCATAATTACACCAACCATTCTTTATTTAAAAATGTATCACGCTTTATGTATTTTCTACTAACAAAAGTTAACTTTTTTAGTTAGTTTTTTTATAAAATACCATTTTACCCTTACCCTTAAAGGACGAAATCTATAATTTTCTCTAATCTTTTATTTTTTTTCTTTTTGAATTTATTTTATTTACTTTACTTCTCTTTAATTTTTACTCTTTTCTAACCACTTTTATTTTAATAAACTTATTTTCTTAATGATCACTTTGCCCTTAACCCTTAAAATGACAAAATGTGTTATTATTAATCTTTTATTATTATTTTTTTAATTTTGTTTTCTTTACTTTTTTTTTATTTTTAGACCCTTTTGTTTAAAGAAATAATCATAAATATTAGTAATAATTTAGTTTTATTTTTTATACAATGTAATTTTATTTATAGAATTTTATTTCTTATAATTTTTTATTTTTTCATTACCTTTGTAATAAAACTAACATAAATTAGATAATTAGATTTTAACTTTTTTGTACAAGATTTTTTTATCGTTTCAAGTTATTTAGTTTAGGGTTTATATTCAAAACCGGTTGGAGAAAGTAAGATTTTGGTTTATGATATGAATTCTTAATTTTTCGTATTCAATCAAATGGTTTGTTTTTAAATATAAATATAGCGTGATAGCCTGTAACTTTAAATTAAAATAAAATATACTAAAAGGTTACTAAAGAACTACTCGGAGTTTTTAAATAACAATCATTCAAAATTTTCTATTAAATGTATTTTTATTCATGGTTTTATTTAAAATGTTAATAATAATTTATTATCAATGAATATCAAAACCAAACCATTTAAAATTAAAATGAAACCGAGCCAAACAATTACTAAGAGTTTTCTTTGGTTTGGTTTTACTATTAAGTTTAATAATTTTTTAGTAAAAAAACTTAAATACTCTATAATTAATCAACGTTTAATTATACATATAGCTCAACTTAAAATAATTATTACTAAATAAATAATAAAAAGTTATATACTAAAATCATACGGTCTCTAATAAGCTTTTAATATAAACTGCAAGTCAAACTGTTTAAAATAGTTGAAAATACTTATACCAAAAAAGTAATAAAAAAACGATGATGAAGCAAAATCGATTACCATTTTAAATTTTATAACATAAAAAATATTGTAAACTCTTCATCTTGTTCTCGTATGATTAGAAAGGTAGATAACTAATTTTTAAAAATAAAAAATATAATAAATTAAAATAAACCTGTAGATAAAAGTATATTTCATAAAAAAGATAATTAAATAATAATATTTCAGATAAGTTTATACTTGAGGATAGTGTTTGAAACTTTAAAACAACACAAGTTGTTTGTGAAGAAATCAAAATATCTTTCGGTCATGCATGTCACACCCCCGCTAAAGCGGAAACACGGGGATGTAACGAGACGGGATCGTCATAACACATGGTATACGTTAGAGAAGCAATATAAGTATGATGACAAGCGTGTCATGACGTCACCCGAACACAAATGGAGACTTGTGTCGTGTTAGTCAATATTCACGACAACATAGCCATAAGCATAACATAAGGATGATCATATAAGCAAATAGTATGACATTGTTTAATTCCCACAACCCGGGAACAAGTGTCAAATAT
>BJCM01206775.1:0-13171 GCA_018326385.1 Flaveria bidentis | reverse complement strand
ACCCAAGTCACAGATTCTTCAACCTCGCCGATCCCCCACCCCTGCGCGACCCCCGTTCGGCCGTCACCTCTTCTCCAGTCGCCCCCTCCCCTGCGCGACCCCCTCCTCGGCCATCGCCCCTTCGCCAGTCGCCCCCGTTCGGCTGTTGCTGATGACTTGATGTTCTCTTGAATCACGAACTGTTATTGGTGATATAGGTAGACATAATTGTGCTCTTGTGATTAAACTCAAGGAATTAGATTCCTTATTCGGAGCCTACAATGAGGAAAACAATGACAATTAATTGAAGTAAATCACTGTTTATGTAATTGAAGAACCAAGTTAATTTAAGTGAATGACATCATGAGTGAAGTTAGAGGATGTGCAATTGTGTATTTCTTTTTCTCTTTTGATACCTAGATGGTCAACTTGTGTAATATTTTTTTCCCACATGGGTTTAGATATGACAGGAAATTGTAATTTCAAGCATACGAGAGTCAGTTAGATACTGAATCAAACAGCCAAGTTTCAGTCAGATGTAGATTTAATTAGAACTTGTAACTGAATCAGCTTCTGACTCAGTTAGATCCTACCGAGTCAACGGTAATCAAACAACCCCTTACACGGTTGAAACAACAAACCTTTAGTCTTAGTATTTTTAAATTTAACGAGTTGTTTTCTCCCCCCGATCTTCGCGGCAGGGTTGAATTGATACTTAGATAACTCGATAAAAGGCTCAGAAATGCTTGTTTTTTGTGGCTGCAAACTAACCGTTTACAACACCAAAACAACAATGTCAAAAAGCATTTGTTTATCATCATCGCCTATCATTTATATTTATATAAAAAGTCAATCCCAACTATATAGTTATGAAACAACCAGAATCAAGGGCCATTGAACAATGTTGGTTAATGCATTAACATCGATAAAGTTAAAACTTAAAAACAAATGCTGGTTCATGATCGCTAGAATGGCAACATATAAGTTCAGTAAATATACAAATCGTTGAACAATACGTTCAACAACATAATAGTAAGAACAATCCTAAAAATCAACCCCAAAAGAAATGTAAGATATCAGATCTGGGTAAGATGACCTTAGACGAATTTTTGTTCATCATCATTGTAACATCTCGTTTTTTATTAAATTAAAAGTTAACTTTGTTAAGTTCTCGTAAGGACCATTTATGCCATTTATGAAACTTTGAGGGCTTGTTATGCATGTTGAGTTAAATTGGAAGTTAATAAATTTATTTGCTAATTATTGATAATAATAATAATAATAATAATAATAATAATAATAATAATAATAATAATAATAATAATAAGAATAATAATAAATTATAATATCAATAGCAATAATAACAACATAAATAATAGTAACAATAATAATAATAATAATAATAATAATTTATAAAATTACTTGAACTTAAAAATATTAAAACTTAAAATAATTAAGTTAGGGAGTTAGTTTGTCATTTTAGAAACTTAAAAGAAACGTTTTGGGCATAAAATAATAGAGAATGAAATCTATAGGGACCGTTTGTGTAAATATTAAAAAATCAAACCCATCTTCCCCCCTCCCCACCGCCCGCAAATCTGGCGAACAAACTCCGGCGGCCTTCTGGCCACTCCAAAACCCCCAAACCTTGTCGACTCACGATCTAAAACCGTCTCCAAATCGTTCTAGGACACGATTCGAACATAACTACATAAAATAATCAAAGTTAAAGCGTTGGTTACCACCCATTCAAGTGAATAACCGAAGCTCTTCAATCATAGAGTCGTTGGGTCATTAAAAGTTAATAAAAATCTAATTAACTGAAACTAATCGATCATCTAACGATTCTTAAACTGTTAAGCAACATAATTTCATCCGGAAAGCACTTGCAACTCTCATTCGATTCCCTCTTCGTCGCGAACCTGCAATCTAATCAACACCTACCAATCAAGCAACATAAATAAAAATTGATAGAGGGCTTTCCTTCTTCAAGACCATTAGAAGCTCCCTGTAGCTTCAATTGCACAAGAATTTCACTCTAATATCGATTTCAAGCTCATTTTTCTTCGTGAGCGAACCGAGTCGAACTCGAAGCCTAAACACTACAATTCAATCTTAATCAAGTAAGTTAAATACATTTTTATGTGCGTTTAAGCATGGTGAACAAAAGCCCCATGGTTAATTTGGTTATCAACCTCAAATAGATGATCATTTTGATTCGGGAAAATCTAGGGTTCTTGAATTTAGGGATTTTCTTATGTTTATGTTTATAAGATTTTGAAACCAAGTGATATCAAGGCCATGGCCCTGGTTCACTAGTTAAGACACCCGCCCCACTACCATGAGGTCCCGGGTTCAAACCCGGGCACCCTCATGTAATATTTTTAAAGGCTTTTTACCATAAAACAAATTTGAGAAAAATTTTAATATATACAAAAATTATTTTTATAAACTTCAAATATTTTTAAAACCTACCAATTATTTTTTGTAATTTTTCTAAGTTTAAATAAATATATTTTTGTTAATAAACATTTTAGCAAAGATTGTTTTGAATAATTTCTAATAAAATGGATTGTAAATAATAATTAATAAATTATTATTGGTCCAAATGTTTCTTTTCAACTAATATTGTTTAAATAGTACATAGTTCTTTTAGTTATAAAACTTTATTCAAACTTTATATATAAACCTTTCAAATTATTATAAGTGTTTTTTTTTTCACATCTTTGTATAAAACATAAATATATATTTTTCAAGAAAATATGAATTATTTCTATATGTTAAATATAATTATTTGACAAGTCCTAAAATTCACTTAAAACCCTAGTCCTTATTAATTCGTTATAACTTATTATTAAGCTCAAATCTTGTAAATATATATATTTAGGTGACTTGTGACGGTTTACGTTGGAACGACGCCTATTATTATTCTTATTAATCATCATTCTTATACTTATTTGCCAAGTGAGTTTCCTTGTCTCATTTTATATTATTTCACACCATTTTGGAGTAACATGTTACATTATTTAACTTACACTTGTAAATGTTTTTATTCTTGTAATGCACTTGCAATTCATACTTATATTTTGTTATGGTTATTTATGTTATTGTAAGTCTTATATGAGATACATATTATGTTGACAATCATTAACTATTGCTAGCCTGGCGACGTCATAGATCTATGGGCCTGACGAGCCTATTTGGTGCTAAAGCTGATGTATTGCTGACTCCTGATGACATATGACTTATTTATCATGGGAACCAAGTACACTTAGCCAATCGTTATAAACTTGTAATCTTATCTTAGTCGAGGTTTGATTGTAGTTATATGTGTTCTATAAACTTGCATAACTCATAACCTTTGATCATGAATTGCTAGTTATAACCTTTTGATATATTATGTATATTAAACCCTTGGAAACTCACCAACTTTATAGTTGACCTTTTATTTTTAACATGTTTTAGGAAACACGCAAGTTTGAAGTCATCTTTTGAAGTTTGCATAAAACTAGGATTTGGATCTAGATTAAAGAATAAAAAGCTTTGGATTATTTTGTGTTATGTTTTGATTTATTTCATGTTGAGACTTATGGTTGTATTTACATTTGAAACTTATGGTAATATTATTTTCATTTAAAGATAACATTATGTGGTTGTGAACAATTTTAACCCTCACATCTCGACGATTCCGCCGTTAAGGTTGGGGTGTGATAATCATCGACACATCTAGGCCACCATTAAGCAATACATAAGTGTCACCACCGTCAATAGAACAATCAACTCCAAAAAAGATAGCCTCAGATGATTTGTATTCATCATCATCAACACGTCAACACCACTATCAAACAATAGATAACCCTCACCATCATCAGCAGAACAAAATAGAATAAATCTGAGCCAAAAAGTCTTAGATGAGGAAACCCAAACTGTCACAAATCAAATGCCGCGACTATACAACGTCTTAGAAGAGGCACATCCCATCATTATCGACTAATAATTCAAAATTTATGTTAAAAAACAGGCTAGGGTTTCTAATAAGAAACATCTCAAGTAAACATCTCAAGATAAAACCCATAAACATCAAATCCACGTCTGAAGTAAGCGGTTACATGCGTAGACCACATAGGCTAAAATCATAGAGGCGAGATGTAATCGATCGTGGTAGCCAAGTTCGGTCTTGCTAGAACCAGGTGGCAAAGAGGCGACCACCTACACTCGGATGCCACCAAAGGCGGTCGCAGGGACCACTGGCGACGTCTAATGCGAATATCATTAACTTATGTGGTTGTCCTCTGAGACATCACCGTCTCCACCTCCCCCGCCAAGGTCCACCGCATCGCAGCCCATCACCCATCACCCTCGCACCGCTTAGAAAGTAGTGGTAGAGGCTGGGCAAGCACATCAAAGGGCTAGGATTTTAGTAGTTCATGGTTACCGGAACCATATAAGGCCTTGGTAGGCCGGAAAAAGCCTCCTAGAAGCGGCGCTCAAACTTTGGTTGACTTACAGGCGGTCCTCAAAAGCACCTGTCATGCATTGAAAGAAAGGAGGGCCACCATCCACGTATGACAGAGACGAATGCTGGGCGGTCATTGGTGAGAGGCAGGTTGTGGTTATCCCCCTCTCTCTAAACAAATGCGTACACAGATTTAAGCCACAATGGCTTCTATAGAGCCACACAGGGGCACAAACGCAAATACATATATATATATATATATATATATATATATATATATAACCTATGTGGCCAGATTAAAAACCATCAAAATCCACTATTCATCACACATGCTTTTTTAATATTATAGAATATAGAATTAATAATTACAAATCTACATAAAAAATAAACTATCTTGCACTTACTTTCGAATTAGTTGTGTATGTGTGTATATGTAATACACACATGTGTGTATATGTTAATGTATAGATTGAAATTTATCCATTTTTATAACCGATTTGAGCAATACTCTCGTCCAATGGTTGGATTATTTAACCGTCCAGTTGTTTTCAGAAATAAAAAGCACATGCTTAGGTGTCTTTGAAAGCATTTTGATTATGTTTTTTGGTTTGAACTCAATGCCACCATCAATCCTTGCTACCACCGCAAACGCCTGAAAAACTTTGAATAGAAATTTTTTTCTAGATTTAACACGAAATATTGCCACCAAAGGGTTTTTTCAGTTATGGGTTTCGTCCTGTGAGGATTGGTTGGAAAACATATATGTGTGTCCGATTTAAATAACACCTATCATTCGAATCCTGGTCGTACATTGATCATTCAAAAAATATTGCTAATGGATTTCCGACGCTCATTATGATCATTTATTTACAATTTTTTTTGGAATATTAATGGTTTCGTTGATACTTCGTTAGTAACTAGTATTAAGCCCCCGCATTGTCGTGGTGGTGTAACACCGTGTCAAGTATCACCAATGTCACATCATCGTTAGCGAACAACAACACCAGAAAAACTCGTATTAAAAAAGAAACAAAAACGACAACAATAAAACCGAATGAAAAGTAAACGTAAAAGCGTTGAACCACATATGTAAAACATAAAACATTTAAAACAATAACTAAGTCAATCTATAGTACTCCGCACGTTGCGACGTGGCTGTTAAACATGAAAAAATAGATGTAACAAAGTTGAACCACATACACACGTTACAACACATAAACTTTCAAATTTAAGTCCGGAATGTAAAAAGAAAAAAATATAAAAATATAAAAAGTATAGGGAATAAAAGTTGGGTAAAAAATTATAGCGGTTAAATTTTAAAAGATGTAAATGTATTAGGTTTAAAATAAAAAAATAAAAAAATTAGTTTGTTGTACTACAGGCGTAAAATTGTATACAAGTAACTTGATAATTAGAATATATATAATAATCGTGACAGTTATCCGTTGGTAATGGTCCACGTCTCATAATCAGGGTGGTGGGGGTGCTTATGCCACACCCACCACACTACACCACACACCCACAAATCAAAACATGTTACATCACACCACAACAATTTAAAGGCACTTAAACTACACTATACCACACTAATTTTTTTATATTGCTTCAATAAATTCAAAATTATATTAAAATTAAAAAAAACTAGTTTAAAATTTAAAAAAATACAAGAAAAATAACAATAATAGTAAAACAAATTATTATACGTCATCCGAAAGCGTGATATCAACATTATCCGCAACGTGTCACGAGATCGAATCTAAGTCTAAAATATGTTTTTTATCGCACAATTCCAAAATTGTATTTTCGTTCTCAATTGAATTCGTCGGTGGATCTTGAATGTGCACGTTAGAAATAACATTGTCGTCATTCTTTATAATCATATTGTAAAGTATAATACACATGTACGTACATTTGACTTATCACGGTAGTGGCACCCCTATAGGGCTCCAAAGTTGCTGATGTGGACATAATTGGGGCGTTAAAATCACTACGTTCTAGTTAAAGGGGGCTTCAAACTTATTTTTAGTCAAACCTTTACCGAGCGTTAATAGAGATGATTGAATTCATTTTTTCTCACTTTTAACTAAAAAAGACTTTAAACTCACTACACTTAGTTAAAATGAGTATAATAAACTCATATTGCATATGTGACATTTTAATTAAATAAATCACTACACATAGTCTTAGTAAGTAGAGTAGAGGAGTTTTTTGAATTTGTGTGTATCTTTTGTGAGTTTAGGTTGCATTTAGTTATAGTATAATTTTTTTTAAATGGCATATAGCCGTTGGGATGGGGTTAGGGGTGGCATCCCAAACGATCAAAAACTAAATGGTCAAAAAGTGGGTGTTGTGATGGTGTGGCATGGCGTGGCTGCGTGGCCCGGCGTTGGAATATCACGGTGGGGGACCGGCGGTGGTGTTGCCGCGCAACGCCAGCCCCGCCGAGAGGCTTCCGCAACAGGGCCCCACCCCCTTACCCATTTGATTTTTATGCAAGTATTCGTATTTGCTAAGAAACACAAACGTCAATTTTTTTGACGAATAATGTTATCTCGTATTTTTTTTTCCACACGGCTTAATCGCACTTTAGATGCTTCTTTTTTTCTTTGTAATTTAGCTTATGTTACGCTCAAAGTTGATTTTTAGTGACACACTCTGTGACTATATAAGTTGAACAAAATCCTCATGTACTCATCATCTATCATTAACAAAACAATGGCAAAACCTCATCATTTTTTCCTCTTTAAGTTGTCTTTACTCATGATGTTATTGCTTATAACTTGTGTGTCAGGAAAACGTTTTGGAACAAAAAAGTTTGGTGACAAAAATACGTTTTTGTCAACAAAGACTGTTGTCGAAAACGCAAAAAGCTCACAAGAGTACGAGGTTTATAACTACACACAAACATTGGATCATTTTAACTTTAAGCCGGAAAGTTACATGACTTTTCAACAACGTTATGTTATAAACCGTAAGTACTGGGGCGGACCTACTAAACGTTTCCCCATTTTTGTTTATACGGGCGAGGAGGATAGCATCATGGGATCCGTAGAATATAGTGGGTTCGAGACAACGCTTGCTTCACGATTTAAAGGTCTTTTGGTCTATATTGAGGTATTATTTATGACAACTAATTATTATGATACTAGAATATTATATCTGTGGTTAATATTGGTTTTTATAGTTCTCATAAAAAATAATGGTTTTCAAGATAACTATTATACTTTGTCTCTTCACGTCTATGGCCTTAACTTGTCATGCGTAGGACACGTTGGTGTCCAGGGGTGAAAAACGTTGCATTGTACAAGCTATATGTGTTTGTGTTATGTATAATTGAAATATATATGTATAATATTTGCAGCATCGGTATTATGGGACTTCAATGCCATTTGGATCACGAGACGAAGCATATAAAAACGCTAACACTCTTGGATTCTTTACTTCGGAGCAAGCTTTAGCAGACTACGCTCATGTAACAATTGACGTTAAGAAAAAATTGTCGGCAGAAGATTGTCCAGTCGTAGCTATCGGAGGCTCATATGGTGGAAGTAAGTTCTACTTCATACATTAACCCTCGGGAGGGATGTATATTTATGAAAACTCGTCAAGATCAATCAAAACAATTGTTGTTTTGTTGAATAATATTATTACACAGTACACACATACAACGTTATGTTATTCCATCATGTGTAAATTCACAAGAGTGTGTAGTGCGTTTTGAAATATAAATTACACACGAGTAACACCGATGTATTTGTTTTCACATTTAGTGCTCGCTTCATGGTTTCGTTTGAAATATCCCCACATTGTATACGGATCATTAGCGTCATCGGCTCCAATCCTCTACTTCTTGGGGCTTACTCCTGAAAATGGATATTCTGTTGTTGTATCAAAGGACTTCAACGTAAGTAATTTTATTCAGTTTTAGTCTTTAATTATGTGATGGTTAAACCATCGGATGCAACTAATTAAGATGGCTATTTGTGTGCAGAGTACAAGCACAAGTTGCTACAACACATTAAGAGAGTCTTGGTTCGAAATTGATCGAGTTGCTGCTAAACATGATGGCCTAAAAACCCTATCCCAAACGTTCAACACATGCATGTAAGTTGTAAATATGATTGATCTAACCTTTCAATACTACCGTTTTGATCTAACTCTATCCCAAAATTGTATTTGGGTTTTGAAGGCCAATAAACACGACTCGGGATCTAAAAGATAATATCAAGGGTCTATACTATGGTATGGCTCAGTATGATAACCCTACAAGTAAGTATCTACAAACCTTTTGCAACGCAACCGATCGAGCCGGAGAGAATGCTTACATTCTTGACAAAGTTATGGCTGGACTCGGTTCGCTTTTGGGAAAAGGATGCTTGTATATATCTGATTTCGGCATCGATAAAGATTTCGGATGGGACTGGCAGGTACCATACCTATACCTGACAAAACAAAGGGGCAGGGTAACAAGTCGGGACAAGCATGGTTGTTTTGGTTCGGGTCATAACAGTTTTTGACCAAAATATGTTTAGGTCAAAAAGAGTCACACATCTATCATCAAATGACTAAAACTATCAAAATATAGTTAGAAATTGTTATAAAGGGTATCAAACTTATGAAAATTACTAAAAATAAACATTCAATATCGTTGTAACATTCTGATAACTACATAAAATATTTTGCAACAATTTATACGGAATGTGTGCATCTAGATTATATTCTTTGATAAAAATGCATCAAGAAATTGATAAACAATAGCTTTCCTTATGTAACATTTTACTTCTATTGGCAGAATGAGTACTAAAAGGCAAATTTTGTTTGGCTTTGTCGATATATTATTTCCAACGTACTTTCTACATTACTATACCAATATTTAACATGTTAAGAGAGGTTAAATTGATAGTGATTTTTAACGCATATCACTCTGACGCTAAATAATTATTTATACAAGGTTTCATTGCTAATAAATATTATTCATACTATGTACGCAAATACAATTACATAAGACACTAGATTAGTATACTGTGTATTACACGGTTGAATAAATAAAATATTAAATCGTGAACAATGAAAATTAATTATATCTACAACAATATTTTGAGATAAGATATAACTGAAATTATGTATGATTAAGAATTATAAATAATAAAAAACAAGATTACTTTTTAGATCTTCTGTTATTACATTTGTTTTTTTTTTCAAAAAAAAAAGTTTTAACATTTTGTCCAAAACAAATCGTTTTAAAAAATGTTACTTTTGAAAATTTTCTTATTATAACTTTTAATTTTAATTATTTTGGTTTATAAAAGTTTGTCTTTTTATAAACACTGATTTTAAAATATTTTAGATTTTAAAAAATGTTTGATGCTTTAGAAAATTTCTTATTTTATAAAAAGTTGTTTGTTTAGAAATTACAATACATAAAAAACTATTTCTCAATCTATTTAAAAAGCTAATTTTAATCTCAAAAAAATAATTATTATTTGTGGTTAATGTAATGATTTAATATGAGAAATAATCGGAAAAATTACAAATAAAAAATATCTAGAATTTTACCAAGTGTACACTCAAAAACTTCTTTTATTATAAAACGTAGATTTATACTCCTCGTCATATTTTATGATTTATGAATGTTTAAATAAGTGTCGTTGGAACCAACCAACGTGTCTAACAAGTTCCTTTTTTGATGAAGTCATGTACGGAAATGGTGATGCCAATGGGAAATGGAGAAAACGATACGATGTTTCAAGCAGATCCTTTTGATTTGGACAAATACATCAAGGAATGTAAAAAGGTTTATGGTGTCAAACCAAGACCATATTGGATCCCGACACAGTTTGGAGGTTATGTACGTGAATTATGTTTTAAATCGCTCATTATTAAGGATGACAAACGAACCCACATCTAACACAAAAACCTAAAATAATAGGATACGAAGCTGGTATGGATTTAGTTTTAAAGATATTCATGGGTATGTGATAGGTATGGTATTAGGTCGCATCTAGCTCAATTAAACACATATACTCGTTTACCAAACCATACACGTAAACAATTTTCTTTTAGATTAATTTTAATTTTAATTCTAATTAATTTTAACAAAACGGGTTAACGGGTTAACGGGTAACGAGTAATCAACCAATTAGGTACATCTAATGTGTACACTTTTATAATCAAATATGAGAATAAAATTATCAATACATGTCTCAGTGTCATCCGACACCTGTTGTTATATTCTCATGATTAGTAAATGTATTAACAATTTTATAAGTGAAGTTATCTTATAATTATATATTTTGTGTTACAAGGGTATAAAAACCGTGTTGGAAAAGTTTGCAAGCAATATCATATTCTCCAACGGTCTACGCGATCCATATAGTTCTGGCGGGTATATTTCGTTCAACCTCAATTAATCATCGTCTTTGTTAGATAAAAATATATTAGTTAGAATTTGTTAAAATAATAAGTTTCTCATCTTGCTTTTGTTGACAGTGTTCTAGAAAACATATCGGATTCAGTGGTGGCAGTTTATACAGAAGAAGGTAAGTATGCATCTTTTTTATTTTCTGTCATTTATATTCAAAATCATGTACATATATATTGTTTAGTTAAGAGTTACTATCGGTTTTTACTGTAAATGTGTTTTACGTACCTCGATTTTTATAAAAAGTTGTCATTTGAATCTAAAAGTTTAAAATGTTGTCATTTGCATCTAAAGGTTTCACTAAACTTGTCATTTAAATTTATTTGACTACACCTAACTAACACAGTTAACTTTTTCTGTTAACATTCCAACATAAGAGTTAATTTAGTCAAAACAATTATAAAATAAAGAACTAACTCACATAACAGTTTTTATGTGTTCAGACTCTTTTGATAATTGTAATTTTGATTTGACTCTATAATAATTTTTTTGTTGTTTTTGTTATGTTAATATATTTTGGTTTAGTAATCATGTAACTTTTGTCAATTTTGTTAAGCAAAAATTTATTTGGTTTAAAGTTTAGTTATGGTTACGATGATTGAGGTCTTAGGATTATTATGGTTACGATGATTCAGGTCTTAGGATTATTATGGTTACGATGATTGAGGTCTTAGGATTATTATGGTTACGATTATTTGTTTATTTTTAAATATTTTTGTTATATGTTTTATAAAGTTAAAAATAAGTCACTTTTAGTTAGTTATTTTTATATTTTATTTTATATAATAGGACGTTCAGAGGTGTATTTTTTGATGAAATGAAAATGTTGATAAACTATTCTTGGTAAATTAAATCGCAATGCCGACTCCTAAAAGAGATTGAACGCCTAAAACTTCTCACTTAGGGTTGCTTTTTATATGTTTTGACTAAAATACCTTTAATGTAGGAAAAACTTAACGACGTTAATGAGAAATAGTTAAGTGGATTCAAGTGATAATTTTTGTGAAATTTTTTTATGCAAATATCAAAATTTAAACTTTTGGATTCAAATGATAATTTATATGACAGGGAAATAAAACGTATTTAACTTATTTATTTATTTATTTATTTATGTTTTTAACTTATTATGCAGGACGGTTTTGCGACCGGCCATATATTTTTTTCCTTTATTTTTTTTAAATAAATGTTGCCATCAGTTCATGAACTAATTTTAATTTTTAGATACTTTTCGCTAGAACTTTTATGACGCCAACTTAATTTATATTTAGTTTTTTAATATACAATTTGCGACCATGTTTATGACAGGATTATTGTGGTCGCTAATCTGATCCTTATGTTTAGGACTGTTTCTACAAGTAATAAATTTTGGTTTTATAATTAAGGGAAAAGTTCATAAAATAATAAGCAAGTTTTAACCGTAGTCATTCAAATTTTTATTTGTTCATTCAGGTTACTAAAGATTAAAAGAGTGTTTCAATTAAGTTACTAATATTTTTATTTGTTACAATCAGGTTACTACAGTTTTAAAAGTGTTTCAATTAAGTCACTTATATTTTTCTAATTTTTAAAATAATTCTCAAGTATTTTAAAATAAGTCATTTTTTTATAAATATTGTTAACTTTTCTTAAACATTTTAATTTTTTAAACTTTTTGCAATTTATGAATGACCTAATTAAAACAAACTTGAAACTTTAGTAATCTAATTGGGACAAAAATTTATACAAGTGACCTGATTGAAACAAAAATTTTATAAGTGACCTAATTAGAACAATCGTAAAACCTGAATAGAATTGACTAATGGTTCATAATTTCATAATTTAGGGCATCATTGCTTGGATTTGAGCTTCCCAATGGATACGGACCCTGACTGGTTAAAGGCACAAAGAAATACTGAGATCAAAATCATTGAAGGATGGCTTTCAAAATATAAGGTCCCTGTTCACGCTAACTAGCGATATATGATATCAGTGACGAATCTATAAAATATGAAGCAGAACATCCAAACTTTAATAAAATGTTTAATGAGTGTAAGTGTGACATCCGGTAAATTTCCGTTACCAAACTCCGTTAGTTCCGTTAAGTCTTGCATACACGTGTCGTGAGCACACACTAGTTGTCGTTTAACGTTGGTGATCTAATAATAATTAATAATGTTAAATTAATGATAATCTAATTGACAATGTGATTATGGTATTATGTTTATGTATTTACATGTTTTAAATGTTAATTAAGAAATTTTATCGCGTAACGTGGAAACGTGCATATTTATTCGTATGTCTTGTGTTTTTATAGAGATAAAATATATAATGATTAT